>JAIFZK010000015.1:11060000-11150000 GCA_027481765.1 Tenualosa thibaudeaui | reverse complement strand
GCTGAAGTCACCATACTTACTGTAATCAGACCACAAGGACAGCCTAAAGACTCCTTAAAGGGCTAAGGCATAAGGACTTTTTTGTCATTTTTGTATTGCCATTTGGGCAATTAAAAAAAAACAGCTGTGTCCATGTATGAGGAACTTTGTTTTTCAACAGGGTGGGGTGGGTAATATACAATAGGCAATAACTGCCTATTGTTTGCAGAGGAGAGACATTTCTTAGTAATTATGTGCCTGCACAAGGCAGAAAACATGGCTGAAAGACAGAGAGAGGTGCTGCAACTAAAGGATTTGTGTTTTTTCGTCTCTGTCTCCTCAAAGCCAGGCAACATTTTCTGTGAAAAAGGGTAGGAAAGGGTTATTGTCAGAGAGTAATTCCATTTAATGAATAAGCGCTTCACTGCATGTGGTGACAGCTTCTCTCTCTCTCTCTCTCTCCTTCTTTCAAAACACTGACACAATTCTATTTTAATTTTAATATTTTCCAGTGCAAAGACGTGTAAGGTACTTTTCAATAACAAGCTAAAAGTTGAAAGAATGCGTGTGTGCAGAATGCAAATGCATGTGTGGCCATGGTAATGCCAAATACACAATGAGCCTACAACTAACTGGTTATTGCCAAGCATATATTGCTCGGTAGATCATCTGTTGTAAGTCATATCAAGTACATTAGCAGCCATAGACCTTAGAGTTGATGTGATAGCAGCTTATCTGATATCAAAACTCAGGTCACTTAGGGTATTTTCAATAGCCATACTGAGAATATGCACAGCTAGACATTTACTAAAGAAATATATGTACTCCTGCATGAGGAGTTTGTAAGGGTATTACATTCATCTTATCTGTTGCTATTGTTTGCTGCACTGATAATGAACACACTGTTTGACACGGCATGGAAATGAGAAACCTTTACACAGGCTGTGGCCTAAATTAGCGAGTCTAATCTTGAATATCAAACACTTCTTAGTAAGAGGAAACACAACATTCTGATTTCTTATTTGGTTTCATGGAAAGTGTCCTGGCTGGCTCATCCAGACCTGGAGATTATGCAGATGGTTTACTGTCAAAACAGGCTGAACAAAACATTGTACGCAAAAACCTATTTTTTAATGTGTTTCAGTGTGTGGTGCATTGTAGTGAGTCTGAGTATATATATATGTGTGTGTGTGTGTGTGTGTGTGTGTGTGTGCGAGCGTGCATGCATGCACACATATTTGTCTTATTAAAGCCATGTCTCAGCTGTAGCAGACTACTCAGGTGCGTACTGCCCCATAAGTGTGCGGGCTTGATGAGAAGCGACGGGCTAATGCACAGAGCAGGCTGCAGCCCTCGCCTTGTGCCTCACACGCCGCACAGCTCGGCGCCGGCACACTCTTCTCCACGGGCCGGGCCTTAACCGACACTGACACCTCTGTACGGGCCGCGGGACTGCCGCTGCCATGCATTATGCATGAGGGACCAGTGTTCCGCTGTTCACTGGCACGTTGACTGAGCCACAGCGCAAAGAAGCAATCTGTGTAACAACTTCATACACACACACACACACACACACACAGTGTCTCTCTTTCTCTCTCTCTCTCTCTCTCACACACACACACACACACAAACAACTTGATACACACACACATACACAGACACAATCTCTCTCCTCTCTCTTGCTCTCTCTCTCTCTCTCACACACACACACACACACACACACACACACACACAGCACACACTCCTGCTCCTCAGTGTGGCCCTGCTGGGAAAAGGGCCTTCTGACAGGAAGCATAATGCTGCTTTCATCAGCTCTCACAAGAGTACAGGACTGAATGTGTGTGTGTGTAAGCTCGAGCAAGTGTGTTAAGCCATCATTAAAGGACTCCCGCCAAGATTCGAACTCAGAACTGACAAAAAGCCTTAGAGGGGTAACTTCTTCACATTGATACCTTAATCCAGTGGACCACCCTCTCCACTCAAAAAATTCAGTGCAACATTTATATCTCTAGGTTTTTCATTTTGTGTTTTTTAAAGCATTTTGTGTAGATACTACATTATGTTCTTATTGTCAAATAGCCTATGCCTTACATTTCCTGGTATATATGAAGCTTAAATTGGCATTCATAATTTTTTCTTGACAATATCCTCCTATATCCTTGATTTGCAAAAACGTTTACATTACAAGCTCATATACAAGATGGTATTTCTCTTGTCATTTAAAATCCATACAAATCTGAAACATAGTTGTGCCAATTAATATTATTCACAATTGTTAAATATGTCATATTAGTTTAACTAACAAGACATTGGCGATGCCCACCCATGATCTAGATATGCTTTCTGCAGCAAATGAATCTCAAGACTCTCCGAACGCTTCTGAAATATCTGGAGACTTTGTTGTTTGGATAACAGTATTCCATACTAATGTAGTTCAGACTTCCATCGTACTATGGTGGTAAGAGATTTCTGGGAAACAGTTGGACTCAGGCTGCTGGGTAGTTCAAATTTCTGTTGTACTACAGTGGTTCAATGTTAACATCCATCATTATTTGGAAAACGCATGCCAGATTTCTCTCTCAGTACTAAGGAAACATGGATCCATTCACTATCTCTTTACCACAGTCTAACATGGCAGGTACATGCCCAACTGGACACAAGTTTAGAATTCATCATGGGTCCTTAAAGTAGCACTATAATCTTACCCTCAACTCTCTTTTCTGTGATTTACTTTTAATTGAAAGTTTTGGAGGTAAACAAAGCAGGTAAACAAAACGAAACACACAAACATCAACCGACACCAAAACAAACAAAACCAGAACAAACAATAGTCAAAACAAAAGGGAAACAGCTGTTTACCTCATATAAAAGCAGCCCTTTCCCCTCTTTACAATCTTGTGCCTATATCATTTGCAAGAGGTGCAAGCCACTGACACAGGTTCAGCTGGCCCTCTGCTCCTTCGTCTTTTCTGCCCCACCATCACGTCCCATCAGATCACATTCAGCTCCCCCTGCTGTCCTGGTGGTCTTGGCGCCACATTGATGGAAATGCTGTCTTAAGGGTCAGAGCACGGGAAGGGCAGAGTTCTGGCTGTTCGCTGTTTTGACCTTGTCTGACCCAATTAAGCATGTGGGAGTATTGATGCAGTTGTAGGCCTTTGGCTAAGAATGAGCCCATGAGAAATAAAAAGAGATAGAAACATCTCGGCAAAATGGACACCTTGCAGGCAGTGGTAATAATTATGATAACCAAAGTGAACTAACAGCCAATTAGTATTGGTTTGTGTTTGCCTCTCCTCTCTAAGCATTATTTAATGTGACATAGTATGCTTATTCTTTTCTGTTGATAATTACTCTGATGCGTCCCTGTGCTAGCTATTCATTTGTTCATTCTGCCATCCCAAGCACGGCTATTGTCTGTCAGATAATGGGACATTTTGCTGGCAGAATTGTGGAAGCTGTTGATAAAGGCATGTAAGAATGATTAGAATTTCTTCGATGGGGGATGTAGAAGTGAAAAACAGAAAACAGCAATGAGGATTCATCCGCAGGCAGGTATGTCATATTCTGATATGAGCATTTAGTTATGACACAATAATAACCACCACCACAACAACAACAACAACAATAATAATCATAATAATCATAATCATAATAATAAAACATACTTTGTGCAGTGGTGCTTTCAGTCATTTTAGTGTGTGGTATGTCCCTAACTCTTAATTTGATCACTGTGACATTCAAAGCTTAAAATACAGTGGCCCTTTAGCTGTAGGGGACACAGCCATTTTTATTGAGACACAGTATATCAAATGCCCCGAATCAGGGTGAGAAGAAAGATATGGCTGATTCCAGCTGCCGCTGCAGGCACCTCCTCTAGCAAAGACCTTTCAGCAGTGCTATGAGAGACCTATGAGAGATGCACATGAGTAAAGCCAAGTAATAACCACCCTTCCAAAAATAAGTATACAAATAAATATGGCAACACAAACAAAAACAAAGAAACCTCCAGTGATCCCTACTGTCTGTAAGTTGAATAGTGTTTATTTACTGCAAATACATACGAAAAGATAGGACCTAATGACCTCTGCCTGAACACACACAGCAGCGTAACACAGCCCATGAAATTCCCCATACATCATGGCTTATGGATCTGGATACCTGACATTTGGCTGCTCTTTAAAAAGGGGTAGGCGGGCTTGGGAGTCCAACTAGCGCTGGAGTTATGAAGCGTTTGGGAGACATTTATCCATATGTCAGCGATAAGAGGCATCCCCTACAGCTCCCACAGTGATGGGGGCTGGGGTGGATGTGTGTGTGTGTGTGTGTGTGTGTGTGTGTGTGTGTGTGTGTTTGTGTGTGGGGATGGGGGGTGGGTTGGGGGACGACTTGGCAGAAGCTCTCGGCAAACACAGCCTATCTGTAGAGAGACCTTGTGCTCAATCAATGCCAGTTGTAGTCATGCGAGGAATCAACGCTAACAAGCAGACCACCGCCCTCTCCCTTGCTGGTTTGTACTTGCCAGGATTGTAGAATTTGTGGGCAGAACAGCATTGAAACCCACAATCAGGAGACTTCATGGAGATCTTTTTTTCCTGTTTTATTATGAGAATATAAACTTTAAATAACCCCGTTTCTTGCTGACCTGATGAATGACTGCCTTCACATAATGGCAGAATCATGAGAACCCTGTGCATTGACACACATACTCTACACATTCTGCAAATATCTACCTAACTTCATTCCAGTGAAGCCAGCATTTGTGTTACGTAAAGGTATAAATGTAAATCGGATAAATGAGAAATTATACAAACATAAATTGGACCTCTCGCCGAATTTCTGTAACTGGGAAATTTCACTCAAGCTGTCATGTCCATAACAGCAAAAAAAAAAAAAAATGCCATGGTATTTGTATGATGCTAATGATTATTTAAACCAAGAAGAGTGAATGATCAAATTCTATTTAATCATCATTCACATCATACCATACCATGGCATTGTGTTATGGTGTTACGGAGGAGTTTTGCGTGGAATTGCCCAAATATAAATGGGATTCCTCCTCTGAAATGATACAATGGCACTTTGTTATGGATGGACGTGCTATTCTACTAACACAGCAAATGGACTCTGTGCACAGTAGATGTAAAGTCCCAGAAGGACTTTCATTCTGGATGGTCACTCTTTTCAGGTAATTAGCTTTAATGTTGGTAAACACTTGTGTAATAAGGCTATAGCTACAAGCTAATTATGAAATGCACCCTGAACTGGCGAGAAACATGAGAACTTAGTTATGCTTACTTTGGATAGTAAAGTAGTATAACTACACTATAAAATGAATACTTATGTCTAATACCAATCTTGCCTACCATAGTTCACAAAAATAGATGTTCACCAGAAAAGAATGACCATCCTGATTGAAAGTCCTTCTGGGACTTTACGTCTTCCGCACACAGGGCCCATTCATGGTTCCTTAAAGTATGAGATCATACTGGTGGGCATACCTAATTGTAATTGCTTGAACACTTTCTTGTTAAAGAAACACATTATGTGCCATTATAGCACCCAGTCAGTGCTGGCAAGCGTCTGTCTAATCCACCTTGTCCACACAGAGCACTCTTACTCAGTTTCCCTGGAAACACCTAAAACACCTGTGGCCTAAAAAAGCATTGGAGGTATTCAGAGTAGGAGGTTAAGTAAATTAAGCTATATGAAATGATAAACCCTCTAACAGAGTAGCCTGCTATTGTTTAGCTCACTGTATCCTTGACATGTGGTGCCAATAAGAAATGGTGTGTTCCTTTGCTTGCCAATCAAAAGACCTTTTTTTATTTAAAATGCATATTTATGGCGCCACATTTACAAAAAAATATGGGCGTTGCTATGTAAAGTTACATTCCTCAAGACCCATGGATGTGATAAAATGAGATGCGGATTTTGAAGACGTTTCTTCAAATCTATTGCTGCCATCTGCCATCTTGATCTAACTTTTTATTTATGTATGTATGTATATTATTTATTCTTATTGTTTGTCTACCAGAGTCTACCAGAGTCAGGTTGTTAGTGTTGTTTCAGCTTTCTGCCAGTCAGCCTTCATTGCCATTGACATTTCACCTGGAATAATGTGTAGATGATCAAAGATTCCATCCACCCACAGTTGATTTTGGGCTCCCTCAAAATGAGGCATGTGTACTTTTAAACAAAACCCTCCATCATATCTTGCCCATCCTTTGAAGTCTTTTTTGAAAATTTAGACCTGTGGTAGAACAGATCAGAGGAGATCAAAAGAACTGGAGACGGACATGATAAATTTAGACCCACGGAGATTAAGGAAGCATGTCTATTAGCAGTGTCTTTGATAGCATGTCTTTGATTGGTGTCTTTTGATGGTGAGGGGTTACTGCCTTGACTCGTCTAAAGTACTAGACACAGCCCCTTGGAATAGGACCATTTTAGAGCTTGGGATTCAATTTCCTTCTGAGTCAAAAGCACAAAAATGGCCAAGGCTCCCTTTGAATATTTATCTTCTGATTGGCCAGAAGTCAGTAAAAAATTGTGTGGAGTTCTTTCACCATAGCTACAGTTTTAAGTAGCTGCGGTTGCATCTAAATATCTGCATATCAGGTATACCACAGTTCAGTTGACTGCATACATTTTTCACACTGTATGCTTTCAATATATTGTTCTAAAAAAGAACAGCACACAAATGAATGCACCATCCTCACACACACACACCTATGCACATGATAGGGTGACTAACAAAATGGAATTTCACTATGTCTTACACTTGTATGTATGTGAAAATACTCCTTGAAACTTGATAATCATGGCAACACTTTTGTGTGTGCCTGTGTTCATAAGAGGTGGTCAGTGCTCTTCCCCTAAACCACATGCTTGTATCACCTTAAGCATGATGTGTACATTTCTCCTCACCTCTGGGAGGACAGGGCAAGCCTGTCATCAGTATGCAGAGGGCAGTAATTGCGCTCACAAACAGTGCAATATGTTTGGGCAGCACAGCCCATTAGAAGGCCCCTTAATTTGGGCTGATGGAGTTGGGGGCGTGATTCATGAGGCCTACCGGGGCAATAAAGCCTTGATTTATGCGCTCACACAACAACAACAGCAAAGCGCTACTGCCCTGCCGAAGCTAATGACGCCTTAGCCTTGCCACTTAGTCAATGTTTTATACAGATATAAAGATGGATTAGGGCGGACATACTCACCTTTTGTGTGTGAAGCCTCTGACGCTGTGCAAATCTCAGCAAGTCTGTCATCTAGTCTGAGCCGTGGGTTAACAGAGAAATCCGGTGTGAATCAATCCATAGCCTTGTTGTTCAAGATCACAGAGTGCAGTCTGTCGGAAAAAGAACCAAATTTGATACAACAAAGACCGAATAGCAAGCCAATGACTAACATTAACAAAATTAATCATAGTGACATGAAACTGAAAGTGAGTTCTGTGCCCCATTCAGTTTGTGTTGATTAACTATTAGTGTATGTTGTATGTATGTATGTATATGCATGTATTACATTTTCTTGTTCTTTTTCCTACTGACAGCACTCAGTGACCTTGAACAACAGAGCTATGGACTGATTCACACCAGATTTCCCTTTTAACAGTTGCGTAGGAGAAAAGAGGGAAAAAATAACAGACTTGAAAGTTTCAAACAGGAGGTTTGGCAAATCTCCTCATAACAGTGACCTTTAAGTGATGATTCATGAAGATGTTGGCCTTTCCTAATGGACAGGTATGCCTGTTAATTTCCGTGTTGCCAGGCATGGTTATGCACAGTGGCATTTTTCCCAGTGAGGAGTGCACACCACTAATTACATAAATTAAGTCAGTAATTGCATAGGAGGTGATGAATATTTCTGAAAACAGCTTGACACACTCCCCCCTTAGCCCACACTCCCCCTAACACTCTCCATTTACCCCTAACAGACACAGAGGGTCAACCCACACCAGATCACATCAGATGGAAAAATGTTGCCTGGCAATAAAACAGCAGTAAACTGGTCACAGTTTGACATTTAACAACATTTAAAGACACAGGAAACAAACAAAAGGTCATTAGCCACCTCACCTCATCACTTCCTGGTATCCTTCTTTATGAGTAATGTTGAAATGAGTAGTCTCTCAACACCTTTTGTTTTTTTAGGAGCAAAGGTAAAAACACAGTGACCCCACACTCATTAGACAATGAACATACATGGAAATGGTTATAATTTGGGATAAAAGGTAAAATCACTTAATATTGATCCTGCACTCTGTGGACATTGAACAAACATGGAAATGGTTATAATTTTGGATAAGGTGTTATGATCCATTTGGTTATGGGGTCATTGATCAGTTTTGACCAGTTGAGAGTAATTGTAGTACATTTGGATCTCAGCTTATATACCAATTGTGGCTTAAGGAGGTGTCTCTCTCTCACACACACACATACACAGAAAGAGAGAGAGGAGTGGTTTTAATAGTTTGATTTGTGGACAGATGTGTGTGTTTGCAGTGAATGTTCTCTGAATACACACTAAGCTGATTCTAAAAGCCAAATGCATAAGTCAAAACTGTTATATGCACTGCTGATAGAGAGAGGGGAATTAAGAAAGTGGGGAAAAATACATCTGCAAAATCTGATATTGATTAGGCTCATTTCAAACTGCAATTTTCATCACTTTTGTTTTTGAAAGAGCCCAGATGGTGTGGTCTCTGTGTGTGTGTTTGTGTGTGTGCGCCGTGCATAAGCCAGGAAAGACAAGAGGGTGAGGTTGGTTGCTTTACTGAAACATAAATAACTGCTCATCATAAAACAAATATTTTTGACACACAGAATTACAAACAAATCAGAATAAAGAAGAGACCTTTGCACTATTATGGCTCATACATTATGCTCATTGATAGTTTTGATTCACAATATTATAATACAAAAATAAACTAGACAACAAATGACAAAAACATCAGCTTGCTTTTTAAATTATGCAAAAGAAAAGCTTCAATTCCATTTCTTACAACTATTTGTTTTGGTACCAGAGCACACTGTCTATGAATATTTCAATGTATCCAGATAAAATGAAAACATACAATAAATAAATAGATAAACAGTTTTGATATATGTATTTTACAACTTGATAAATACACATTACCTATGCAGCATTTTATCTATCAACTCAGGCTCAATTCACTGTATCAACCATAGCCAGAACACACTATAATTTACTGTTGTTAAGTGGCAAAGATTCCAAATGATCTACTACTGTAAAAAAAAGAAAAAAAAGGGGAGGTCCACTGTGCTACTCAGCTGCTGAGACTGTCAGAGGATGAAGTGAGGCTGACGTCATATGGGAGGTGTTTGAATGACCGTAACAGCATCCTAAAATAGAAATAGATTTCCGTTCAAAACGTATGACCCTCTCTCTGCTATCTACATCATCGGATTCATACTATTTCTCTCTAACCTTGAATAGGTTAGCGAGGACATCACATCATTAAAAACAGAGCAAACAACATATTTCAGTGCTCTGCAAATGTACTGCAACTTCAATGGAAAGGTTCATTACTAAAGTCACAGTCTGCACAGTGAAGTGATATCACAGGATTCACAATGAATGAAATAAAGCTTGAAACTTGAAAACTACCATGTCAGGGGTTTTCAAGCCTGAACCAGTTGGGAACTGACTTCAGATATGGATCGCAGATAGCCAAAGGTCAAGAGGTCACAAAGAGAAAAATCGCATAGTTCAGAGGTATTTAAACAAAGAAAGAAAGAATTATGCGGGGTCATGACGAGACACACATTCAGAAGGACAGAGTAATCAGAAGCGGTTCTTCTGGTCAGAGAAGAAGCTGCTGGTTACCAGTAGGGTGGAGGGCCATGTAGTCATCTTTGCTTCAGCTGTGAGAGAACCAGGGTCTGGAATACACAATAAGAGTGGAGTCAATAAGTGGGGGGAGATACTCTTCAGAGATCAACACGTCTTGATACGCATTTGAAAGCTTTTGTTTGGATCTTAACACAGGATGTGCGCGCGCACACACACACACACCAACACACACACACTCACACCAAGGCACACAATTTGTCCTCTTTAACACACAACCAAACAAGACATAGTTATCAACAAACATGAATACACAGAGAGACACATTACTTGCACTTACTTGCATTACACTGTAATCAATTGCCAAGCCTACACTGCATGGCTTTTCCATGAGGTGTTCAAGAGCAAACACAAATCAGCACTCCATATTCACACACAGTTCACAAGCAGACAATACATCCTCATTCAACTTCAAGTGTCCTTTGTGTTCAAACCCAACCTCAGACACTGTCTGCTGATGGACAAATGGACTTGAGCAACAAACAGGAAAAGAGCTGTACATTACAGCTCAGGAGGAGCACCCAGTCACTCGCTGTTGCTGTGAAACTAAAAGGTATTACTGACCAGTGGGTTGCCTCTACCCTATTCTTCCCCTTTCTCAACCTTCTTGGACACAGAAGTGTTATTAATTGGCTTGAAGGCAAGCTACGCCACTTATTTAATTCCGAGTCTGCGTTGAAATTTGGAGAAGTAATTTATGATCGTTGGTCAGACTTAAAACTTTAATTAAGTCCAGAGGTCAAGAGTGTACACATTTTTAAAATAGGAGTGGGCATTAATCAACAGAACTACTGGTTCTGTAAAGGGCAAAGCTCATCTTTTCCATCTAAAATTATCTCCCTGAGGTTAGTGCTGGTCTTTGGTGGGAGTTAGAAGCCAGCGGAGGCCAAAGGATGCCGGTTAGATTATTTTGCAGTGGAACTGAGGTGTTATATGGCAGAGGATCTTTGAGTTGACACTGGCTGGAGGGCCAGGGCAGTCTCTCCAGTGGGGGTGGTGGTAGCCATTAAGGAACATGGCTAGCATGCTAAGTAGCTTGGAAATTGTGGGTTTGAATCCCGGCTGCCACTGTTGTGGCCTCAAGCAACCCTAAGTAACTTCCACTAATTTGGAAACTGGAACACAATCTTCACCGGTTCTTTTGAACAGGAATACATGTGCTCTCCTATGATACAATTGCTGAGATGATTGACAGATGATTAATCATGGTGTTAATACCTCAGATCATAGACTGTATCTGGGGATTTGAGAACTAGACAGATCTACACAGATCTTAGATGTAGAGGTATGAACAGTTTTCTTTCATCTGATAAACAGTCAACACATGGTGACAAGTTTGTGAATCACATGCCAACAGGTCACATGAACGCATAGCTGAAGCCTCTGTAGTTGCTCTTGCAGAAAAGGTTCATCTTTAGCCTTCTAAATCTTTACCTTCATTAAAGGATTGATTTATGCCAAGGGCTGTTGAAGATCTATCCCCTCATTCACACAAGCACGCATACACACGCACACACACACACACACACATAGGACAGGATCAGGCGGGACTATCTCCCAAGCCTAGCATCCAGTGGGCACAAATAAGGGGCTTTGTGTGTCAGTGAGCACATGCGGTTCACTAACCAGCCACACTAACACTCTCCCTGTTCACCCAAACATCTCCCTCTTTAAAGCCTGTGAGGTGCAGCCAAGCGCTCAGTTCCCATCATGCCCTCTTAAATGTTTCTCATCCTCCACAGCCGTATACATTCTTTTTTTTTTGCTATTGCCGTCTTTGAAATGTTACAATGAGGCTCCCATCCCCCATCCCCCATCCCCCACCCACCCATCTCCCTCCACCTCCAGCGACAAGGCCCTCAATTTTGCTTCCATTTCAGTGGTGTGATTGAGTCTGGCAGGCTGTTTTGGTCAGTGTGTGTGTGTGTGTTTGTGTGTGGCTGTGTGTGTGTGTGTGTGTGTGCATGTGTGTCATGGTGTCTTAGCTGACCCCTGTACCCAGGACTCGGTGGCATCTAAGTATGCCAGATCCCCTTGTATCTGGCTGCTCTAGGGAGAACTCTGAGATCATGTCATGCTGATTGCTAATCAGTGGAGTGAGACTCCACATAGCAAGGAAGAGAGAGAGAGAGAGAGACAGAGAGACTAGTGTGTGTGTGATGCTAAGAGCAGGAGTCAGTGAGAGTTTAGCGGCCATTTTAGTGTGTGTCTCCATGAGAGCACTGAAGGCTGCTGATATGAAGCAATGGCAGTCATGCTAGGGAAGAGGGCACTGAGAGAGAGAGAGAGAGAGAGAGAGAGAGAGAGTGCGTGAAGAGGGTAATCTAATGAATAATACAACACAGCCCCTTATTATGAAGAATGAAATATTGAGCAGCGCTAGTAGACCACAGGACATGACTGTTTGGGTGTGCTCCCTCTGAGGGAGAAGTTTACTTTAGAAGGCCACAGTTACATCTACCCAGAGCTGTGCTGTGACTTACACACATAAACAGCCTCCTTTGTTGCTGAAATTGTCACTTGTGAGCTTTTTTTTAAGCAGGAGTTGCCAAGGTTTCCAATTGTTTAATTTTGTCAGCAAAAGTGTAGGAGGGAAACATTCCTAAGTATATCATACACCTGTGCATACAGTAATGTTAACATGGCTGATATTTCACGTCAAGTTTTACAAATCACTTTTTTCTGCAATAACTGTGCAACTGTCTCTACCCCCTGGACCCAAAACTAAAAGACATTTTGTCTCTGAATGGCAAACTCTCTAGGGAACTCTGTTGCCAGTTTACTGTCAATCAACGGCCTCCTCCTTTCTCACTGGTAATAGTTTCATTTGTATTGCTTCCTTCGCCTGTCATTGCCACATACCACTCAAACACATTCACATTCAGTTGTTGCTCATCGCTTTGTTGCTGTATATCTGAACGCCACTATACTCTCTCTCTCTCTCTCTCTCACACACACAGGCATACGCATAAGCTCACACATATACACTTACATGCATACACAAAGGCACACACACACACTCACATGCACATACTCCCCTCTCCAGTGTAGACTTATTAGTCTTACTAGGAGGGATAATTGAGGATCTTACAGAATGACTCTCTACACTCATGTATCATTATTGCTCATCTCCACTGCTCTAACCATTCCTCATATATATGTGTGTTTCCACTCCTGCCGACTACACTCTCAAAATTTACTTGGACCTGCTTCCTGCTTTTTGTGCAAATTAATCATTATGATCCCATTTAATATTCTATTCCATTTCTTGTGGACTGATGGTCTGTACAGTAAGTGGGCGACCGAGGAGACTGGCTAAGCAAAGTGTGTCTACTTAAGAAGTATGTCCAAAGTGCAGATGAGAGCTTGCTGATGAGGAGGAGAGTCATGGAGTTACACAATGGAGTGACAAATGAGAGGAGGGGAGGCGAGAGGGGAGAAGAAAAGAGAGGAGAGGAAAGGGAGGAGAAGAAAAGATAGAAGAGGAGAGGAGGGTAGAGGAAGAACTGAGGAGGTGAGAGGAAAGAGTGATTAAAGTAGGAGTGGCTGAGTAAGGGGGAGTGTGAGGAAAAGAGGAGAGAGATTGAAGAAGGGAGAGGAGAGAGATTGAAGAAGGAAGAGGAGAGAGATTGAAGAAGGGGGAGGAGAGAGATTGAAGAGGGGGAGGAGAGGTTATTACAGAGCAAAAAGCACAGTAAAAACCAGCAAGAGCTAGGAGATAGGTGAGTAGGCAGTCAGGCAGTAGCCAGAATGACCTGGAGATGCTGGAGACGATGAGTGGGCCAGAGAGTGAAGAAGAGGCGGCAGGAAAAGACACAGAGGACTGGACATATACAGCTGGAAGGCAGGCAAGCAGAGAGGCAGGCAGTCAGGCAGGCAGAGGGGCAGGCAGGCAGGCAGAGAGGCAGGCAGGCAGAGAAGCAGAGAGGCAGGCAGGCAGGCAGGCAGAGAAGCAGAGAGGCAGGCATGCAGGAAGAGAGGCAGAGAGACAGGCAGGCAGAGGGGCAGGCAGGCAGAGAGGCAGAGAGACAGGCAGGCAGAGGGGCAGGCAGGCAGAGAGGCAGAGAGACAGGCAGGCAGAGGGGCAGGCAGGCAGGCAGAGAGGCAGAGAGACAGGCAGGCAGAGGGGCAGGCAGGCAGGCAGAGAGGCAGAGAGACAGGCAGGCAGGAAGAGAGGCAGAGAGACAGGCAGGCAGGAAGAGAGGCAGAGAGACAGGCAGGCAGAGGGGCAGGCAGGCAGGCAGGCAGAGAGGCAGAGAGACAGGCAGGCAGAGGGGCAGGCAGGCAGAGAGGCAGAGAGACAGGCAGGCAGAGGGGCAGGCAGGCAGGCAGAGAGGCAGAGAGACAGGCAGGCAGAGGGGCAGGCAGGCAGAGAGGCAGAGAGACAGGCAGGCAGAGGGGCAGGCAGGCAGGCAGAGAGGCAGAGAGACAGGCAGGCAGAGGGGCAGGCAGGCAGAGGGGCAGGCATGCAGAGAGGCAGAGAGGCAGAGGCAGGCAGAGGGGCAGACAGGAGAAGAGGCAGGCAGAGTCAGGCAGGCAGAGAGGCAGGCAGGCATGCAGGAAGAGAGGCAGAGAGACAGGCAGGCAGAGGGGCAGGCAGGCAGAGAGGCAGGCAGGCAGAGGGGCAGACAGAAGTAAAATGTATCTTGAGGATGCCGACAAAGATGCACAAAAGGAGGCATCTGACTCTGGCTCACAGTAGTATATACACTACCATTTAAAAGTTTGACACTCACACTCACTCTTTTTATACCGGAGAACAAAACTCAAAAGTATATATAAGTGTAGGATTATGCAATAAACACAAAAAACTGTAAACAAAATCTATCATATCATGAATGTATCATGTTTTCATCTGTTTAAAGCAGCAAACATTTGCTATAAGAAGTTCAGTGCAGAAAAAGTAGCTGTATGCTATTGCTGTTGCTGTATGCTGTACAGCTACATATGTTGAGCAGTGTTTTTACCCCTGCCAATTTGAGAAGCTAAACCAAGCTAATTGTAAACAAAGCTAACTGTAAAAGCACTAATAGTGTGCAAAAGGGTATATGTAAATGGTGGCTGCTGTCCAACACAAGTTATGTTTCATGCCAATCTAATAGCATCTAAGAGATTTGTGACAGTAAAAAACAAATGGTCTTCTTGGTCCTAGATTGGCCACTGCAGCCGTCTGAAAAATATAGTCAGAAAAAGAAATGAACACACATGTCTAAACCTTTGACTGGTAGTGTAATTATAAGCTGTAGATCTACATTATAAGGACAAAGTGTGAGAACAGAATAAAGTGCATGTTCCATGGCTTAATTCTAGGAACACTAATTACAACTCAATAAATACCTGCAAGCATCAAAATGTTGTCTGTGAGGCATCTGAATTACACAAAGTACAGTTCTTGTCCTCATCATTAAGAAGGGAGAGGAGAGAATGGAGAGAGACAGGGGGTGAAAAGAGAACATGAGACTACAAGAGAGGTGGAGATGGAGAAAGAATGAAAGATAGAGAAACAGACAGAGAGAAAGAGGAAGAGAGGGTGAAAGACAGGCAGATAGAAAGAGAACTGTGAAGGCATGTCAGTGGGATAGCGATGGGGGAAGTATGGAGTGTGACAGGGGGACATAACTGAAAATGATGCCGACGTCGGCTGACAAAACAATCTTGTTCCGTCAGATGCACTCTACCCAGAGGAGCCGCTCCCTCCCAGCTGACGGGGGAGAGAGAGGAGGGAGAGAAGAGAGAGACAGAGCAGGAGAAAGGGGGAGAGAGATTTACGAGGGAATAAGGATGAAATGAAGTGATAAAAAGGGGGAGGTGGAAAAAACGGAAGGGCAGGCAGACACACCTGCTTTTGAGCTGGCAGGGATTAGATGACATGCTGCTCCTGTGTGTGTTTGTTTAATCTGTGTGTGTGTGTGTATGTGTGTGTGTGTGCTTATGTGAGTGTGCATGTGTGAAGCAGGGGTGGCTGTTTACCTCGACATCAAAGACTTGCTTCTGAGTAAAGCAACAGGAAAGTAAAACCATTTCTTTCACCATGTTATTTTACACTACAGTATACACACGCACACACACACACACACAGACACATGCACAAATACACACCCCTACATAGCCTGACTATGAAGGGGAACACTAAAGATCTTCCTCAGTTTACATTGTAGATGTCTCATACATACGCATGAACAGAGAGACAGACAAAACCCCAAAACACACACACACACGCACATAGACACACACACACACACAAACACACACACACACACACACACACACACGCACGCACATGCACACGCACACACACACGCGCACGTACGCACACACACACTACATACACACACATATAGGGATCCATATATGCACTCACTCATGGACTCAAGCACACAACCACATACTATATAAAGGAATGAATGAATGAATGAATGAAGCAATAACAAATGAATACATAAATAACACAGCACTGCTCTGTGTGTATTCATTCATTAATTCATGGCTTGAATGGCTGGTCATCATTGCATGGCAAATATGCATTCAATATCCATGCTAGAGATGATGAAGTAAAGCTGAACATGTGCATCTACTTCAGTAACAAACCAAGCCTTTTGGGAACAGTCTTATTTGACAATAGAATAAATGGTCATAGTGTGTCTTCAGCATGTCCAGTTTGACAAATATGTTTACATGCCTTTGGTTACATTTGGTTGGGAAAAATAATTTACAAGTGATTTTATCAGCACATTCACTTTCTGAAACCAATGGCGTGCCAATAGCGATGGAGCACTGGATCCAAATGCTAATGTAAGACAAACTGGTGTTTACACACAGACACACACACACACACACATACACATACACATAGATACACACAGAGATATGGGGGAATGCAAACAAACAACTTCCCGTTCTACCCCTTCTCTCATCACCACACACACACACACACACACATCATGATGCACACAACCACACATACAGCCTCCCACACCTCCCCTATCACCACACATACAAACACACACACACACACACACACACACACACATTCCCATGGTAGGCACTGCTTAAGGCTACTGTAATGTCAATTTAAGCCTGCAGAGGGGAAATGTGGTGAAGCCGGCACATTAAGGAGACCAATCAGCTTTAGCTAATCTTTGCCTCCTTGCCCTCAATGGAGACTGCTAGCAGTGCATCCATCCAGAGGACACACAGACACAATGTGTGTGTGTGTGTGTGAGAGAGAGAGTGAGAGTGTGTATGTGCACAATTTTACCTTTTGCTTGGCATACAGAACACAGTGTCATCTTATTACTTATTACTGTACTCATCAATGGCCTCCTCTGTTTTTAACCACACACACACACACACAGACACACACACACACACACAAAGTATGCCATTTTCCCTGGAAGGAGCTGTAATCCCTGGCAGCAAATTTCTGAGGAACGCTGACGGCACCAGAAAAAAAGATAAATAAAGGATTTTTATTTTTTGCCAAATACGACAAAAAAAAGACACCATATTTTTTTTTCTTAGCATTTATCTTTAATAGAGTCACCAAGATTTGTTTGAGGGAAAACATATTTTAAACATTTATGGATTCAAAAAAGAACAGATGAGTCCTTGATGCATCATTACTGCTGAGGCTAAATCTGACATTCTTTCCAGCTCTTATTTAGAGATATCTGGTCACCGATTGCTGACCACTAATATTAACTGAATGGGGCATAGGAAAATGAAACTGAAAGTGAGTGTCTGTGCCCCATGCCAGTGATAGCTGCCAGTTCAGTACTCTATATGTTGTATCAGATTTTATCATTCCTTTTCCTAGGACTTAGTGACCTCGATCAACTGGGCTATGGATTGATACACATCGGGTTTCTCCTTTAGGCAAAGAAACTTCTTCTACTTCCATGAAACAGACAGAGGGAGAAATAAAGAGAGAGAGAAAGAGAGAGAGGGGGAGGGAGAGGGAGAGGAGGTGTGACAGAAAGAAAGTGAGTAATGTTTTGCATTAAGTTTGTTGTTTATTTTCGCCCGGAAGCACTGAAATAACCCTATTAAATCACGTAGTCCCCCTGTCATTAATCTCAATGGCCCGGACTAGTTCCTCAAAGCTAATGGAGTTTAGAATTTGCATGAGACGAGTTTACCCACAAAGCTTTGCCTAAGAGGATTGCGCTTCAGACAGAGAGCTTATTGTCACTCGAGCTCACAGATGTGGATTAACTACACTAGGTCTAAAAAAAAAAAAAAAAAACATCCCTGCACATACACACACACACACACACACACACACACACACACACACACACACACCACACTGGAGCACTGACGTTGAGATTTCAACCGCAGTGGATTCCAGTGACAGATTCCCAACATGGGTAGGACATGACCAGGGGGGTGAGGAATAAGTTCAGCCTGTCTTAGATCATTTCAGTCTCCTGCCTCACAGAGCTGTGGGATCTCCTCAACCCGGCTGCTTGCCCATCAGCACTACCTTATTCAAATGGCCTCATCTCCCATGCATCATTTCCAACGGTGGCACTCAGATCATTGCTACGCTCTGACCATCAGAGCAACTTTGTAGTGGCCATGATAGTGTAATACCATGATTTGAGTCAGGCGCCAAGACAAAAGTCTGTTTTTTTTTTTCATTTTCCTGACAACAGTTGCAGAATCACAGTCTGTGATTCACAGAAACAGTGGCATCAATACTTGTGGTGCACTTGAACTATGCAGCTAACTCTTATTTGAGAGAGCCTTTTGTCAAAAGCTTTCCAAAGTCAGTCATCTGTTTGCTCTCTCTCTCTCTGTGTGTGTGTGTGTGTGTGTCTTTCCTCCCTCTTCTTTTTCGATTTTCTCCTCTCATCCCCGCAATGCCTCATCATCACAGGATTGTGGTGCGGTGTTGTCAAGTTGGCTTTTAAAATCATTTGAATAAGCCTCTTTCTGGAGGAGCCTGTCTGTACTGTTTCACTGGAACTAAATCAGCTTTGCCTGCTAAATATAAAATGTTGCCTGTGCATTAATGCTTTAATATTTATCAGTGGGGAAAAAGGTGTCAGAAGTATGACTTCATCCCTCTGAAGAATTCAAAGTAGAAGTGGAGGGGACAACAAATGTTCTGACACCGCACCCCCCACTCCCCACCTCCATAGCCTCAAATAAAATAATTATATATATAAAGATAAATATATATATATATATATATATATATATATATATATATATATATATATATATATATATATATATATAACTTTTGACTTAAGTGTAACATTAAGCCCTATGTGGAGCATATGTGGTAGAATCGTTTGCTGTGTATAATCCCTCACAAAAATCCTGGTTTGCATTCTTCCGATGTCTCTTGTACACTCATCACACAGAAATTCAAAACACTGTGAATTCATGTTACTCACAAATCCACTCCAGTCTCCAAGGACCGCAGAGACAGAACTGAGTACATCACTTAAACAGGACAACACAGCTGTCTGATCAGCACCTTGCATTGCCATGTTCACAACAAGCTGCCAAAACCCTAGGGAAACTATTTGGCTTTAAGATGAAACAGAACACAGATTTCTCAGCTTCAAACAAGATTCCACACAACCCCTTCACTTCAGACCTCTCGTATATATTCTCTCTCTCTTTATGTCTCTCTCTCTCTGTGTGTCTCTCTATCTCTCTCTAACACATTTTGTACTTTCCAGTGAATTTTTTCCAACTTTTTTTTTTACTGCCTTTGCCTTCCTCCACAGACACACCTTCTTTTCTTCTACACAGCACTGTCTGGCTCAATCTATCACACTTAGAGAGAGGGAGGGGGAGAAAGAGAGAGAGAGAGAGAGAGAGAGAGGGAGGGAGAGAGAGAGCTGTGTAATCACGACCGATCTTGCTTGAGAGTCTCTCTGAACCACAGCGTTCCCCTCTGACCTCCAGCCAGACCCCTGAATCAGAGCACATTATCTCTGCCTCTGTGGCTACCACTGAATTAATGTGCGTGTTTTGAACTGCTTAGCAAGCCAGTTTGCTCTGACCCGCCTTGATCTCCCACCCCTGCTTACATAACCTTAACCGCCTCAGCAAGTGCTAAAATTCAAACTACGGCAAGGGCCAACAACCATGAAGTTATCAGTTCCATCTCCAGCTGATTTCTTTTAAAGGAGAACTCATACTACAAAATTTTGCATATTTAATATTTTTAACATTTCGAGTTTGACCTACAGCTTCTCTCAATTCTCAACTCAATTCAACTCAATTAATCACTGCAGAACAGTAGTCTAGGCCTTAGAAATTGGTGAGGAAACAATGCAAAAAGCAAGAGACTACTAACCTACTATTACTGAGCTTCAGTATCAGCAACATCACCAATCTGCTCGATTGACAACATGCCTGCTGTCTGTCAATTTATCCGTCTGTTTTTATTTTTCTCTCATATTCTTTTTTTCTCATATTATTTTTCTCTATCCTTTCTATATAATCTTATTTCATTTTTTGTCATGTTTCGCTGAGGCCCGACCGCACCTCTGCAGCACTGGTAATGAATGTGTGTTTAAATGAGGCTGTCACATTCTCAGTCGCACAGGCAGGCCTGGTGCAGGATAAGGCCCACGGCCCTCGTTTCCGTCGCTGGGCACAGCCGACTGGGCAAAAGCCCCCCTCAACAGCCTCCCCCTCACCCCTTCATAATTGCCTCTGGAGGTGATGAAAAACACAGCTGTTCTGCCCGACTGCGCCTGAGAAGAAAGAACTCTCCCGAGGAGAACAAATGCTCAACCGAGAACAGCAGCAAAAAAAAAAAGTTTTTAGTTTTTTTTTTTTTCCCATACCAAGCTGTAAAAAAAGAACCAAAGAGATAAACAGTGGCCCAAAATGTTTTTTTTTTTTGGTTTGTTTGGTTGATTATTTGTTTGTTTATTTGTTGTTGTTGGTGTTTTCCCCCGTGTAGGACTGAATCAGAAGTGGGAGTAGATATGGAGAGGGATGGGGTGAAAGGCCTCGTGGGGGCTCTGCTCTAGAGGCAGGTGGAGAGTTTGAGGTGTCTGAATGGGGCACTGGCCACTGGTGCACGGGGCTGATAATCCACACACTCTGGCCTGCTTGTTGATAAGAGCCATTCAGACAGACAGGCAGAGAGAGAGAGAGAGAGAGAGAGAGAGAGAGAAAATGGGGAGGGTGGACTAGTTTATGCTATTTGGCAATGCAGAGGCATCCTGGCTGGATGCCTTTGGCCTGGACCCAGAGGTGTGTGTATAGGGCAGGCAGAGGTGCATGGTGTGTGTGTGTGTGTGTGTGTGAGAGAGAGAGATTGTGTTTGTGTGTGTGTGTATGTGTGTGTGTGTGAGAGAGAGATTGTGTTTGTGTGTGTGTGTGTGTGTGTATGTATGTGTGTATGCGTTGCAGGGTACGCACGTGTGTGTGTGCTTATATGAGGGTGAGATAGTGGTTTAAACAAACTGTATTTGAAGCAGGGACATCACTAGATTTGAAAGACGTGGGGGTGGAGGCTCAGTCTTTTGGGCATAACTGTGAATGCGCTTTCATAGCGTGCGTTGAAAAAGTTTGCTCATACTTTAAGGAGAATCCTGGTGTGAATCAATCCATAGCCCCATTGTTTAAGATCACTGACTGCTGTGAGTAGAAAATTTGATAGAACATATATCCAGCTAACACTGAATGGAGAACAGTAACTTACTCTCAGTTTAACTTTCCTATGCCCCATTCATTGACTGTTAGTTGCCGGCTTGTTATTTGGTCTATGTTGCATACAAATTTCTGATTCTTTTTCCTACAGATAGTACTTGGTGACCTCCAACAACAGGGCTATGGACTGAGTCTCCTTTATTTTTATTCTTATTAGTTAAAGGGCATTCATCAGGGCCTGTTATCGGACCCTACCTGCCCTCTTTGAAACCCTCTGCCTTTCCTGTCCTCTCTCCTCTGGAAAGGCCTACTTTGTTCTCTCTTTCTGTCTTATATGATTTGGTATTATTAAACCTACATGTTTGGGGTCATGTTCATAAAAAGATGCTAGCAAATACATCCATCAGTGCATGTAGGACAAATGTGCATATAGGCATATAGCTCCTAAGCCAGACCCCTGTCTTTTTTGTCTTGGTTTGTATTGGAGGAGATTGTGGAAAGAATATGCAGAATTCAGCCCCCCTAAAATGGACCTAACAACATCCATGATTTGAAGCAACTTTGTAAGGACAGCAACTTTGTAAGAACATTGCTTCACAAGTAGCTGCCAGATGTACTTGTTTGTTGATTATGTGTTAAATAGTCTAATCTGAACTGATCTTATTTAGCAAATTACTCTCCAGCCTGTTAAATACATATACAGCTGCCTCCAAAACTCTCCAAAAAATCCCTTAAAAACAAAGTTTTACACAGATTTGTAAACATGCAGAAATAACTGGAATCTCATTGAGAGAAATGAAACTGATTTGATATTGTTCTGAAACATAATGCAATACCTTGATTTTACTTTTGCAACACAGCATATGTGTAAGTCATGGTAATGATATACTACAACATAAACATAATTACCTACTCCTACATAAATCCGTCCTCTTTCTAAAGGTATCCTCAGTAATTGCAGCATCTCAAACAGCAATCTTTCCTTTTCATAGCTTTAGTTACACGTCTCTTTTCTTCACCTTTTCTAAATGTGTTGCAAATTCCTTGAATTCTTACATCAACCAAAAGTGAAAGCCTATTCAACTGCACTTATATTCTGGTGGCTCCAATCCCCCAGCATTTGCTATGCTTCATGCTTCATTTTGAGATAAAGTAGCAAATTGAAGGATAGCTTATTATAAACCATCATTTGTTTCCATTCTAAACATATTTATATAATTAAGCCCAACTCTTACAATACGGACAGTACATCATTATCAGACTCAGCCTTTCAAAGCGGGCTTCTGGTCATGACGGAATTGGGCCATTTTGCATGGCTGATGTATCTCTGCGTAAAAAGAAGGGAGTGAGTTCCACTGACGCGTGGGTCTTTTTGCGGTGGACACCTGCTGCCTGTGCACCAGCCTGTCTGGTGAAGAGTAATCAACCTTTATCGCCCTCAGTCATTCCACTTCACTCCTTGACGACACTAATGCCCCACATTTATCATCCCAATCTAATTGAGGCCTCTCAGAGTAGGAGATCAACTAGACAGACACAGAGCTGTAAACACAGTGGGTACAACCGAAGACAGTAGCAGGAGGATATTTACTAAATCCCTACATCTGCACGCGCACACACTCTCACACACACACAAACACACACATTTGTGCACAGTCATGCACACACACACATGGACATACACACACAAACTCGCACAAACATTCTCAAAAGAGACCTGGCTGAGTACATACTCTCCTCTAAGGAACGTTTTCTAGCACGGTCAACACCTTGTGCAGGTCAATCCAGACTCTTCTCATATCTGGTTCCGCGCTGGTGGAATGACCTCCCAAGTGCTACCAGATCAACTGATACCCTCTCCACCTTCAAGAAACTCGTGAAGACCCAGCTCTTCCAAGAATATCTCCTGGCGTAAATTTGAGAATGCACTTAACAATTTAATTTCTCTGCACTATTGCACTTTCAACTTAAAATGGTGCAGTTTCTGTGTTAGCAATATGCACCCCTTGTTCGTTCTTTCATTGTGTTGTAGCTTGAATGTTATCCTCTTTTGTAAGTCGCTTTGGATAAAAGCGTCTGCTAAATACATAAATGTAAATGTAAATGTACATAATGGGGTTTTCTTCTGCAGGTAAAACAAAAGTAAAATAATTGTATGTATGGTTAAAGCTGCTGCTTAGAGTGCTGTGTTGTCAGAGGAGCACTTGCAGCACCTGTAAACAGTGCAACTTGTCATATAGCACTCCACCAAGAACAAACACTGGAAGCATGAAAAATCACTTTCTCAAATAAAAAAAAATACATACATCAACAAAAAATCATATGAGAGTGGTATAGTGTGCATTTAAGGGCATTCAGACATGTTTACACAGTGCATCCGTAGCAGACACAGTGCAATGGCTTTGTCAGAAATTAAAGAAAACAAAGAATGCTGTGCATTCAACCTTGTAATAGATTAAAGAATGTCTGAGGCTTATTCTTGTTCTTAACTTGGGACTTTAGCACTCAAATACAGCCTAGCCTTAATGTTTTGGTAGGGACATCTTTTGTTTAGTTTAGTTTAGCTTTGTTTTGTTTAGTTTTGTTTATGCCTTCGCAGTCTGCTTGTTAAACTGAGGTCCTGACTCACTGTGGTCATAAAAAGACCCATGGCACTTATTGCAGGGGGGTTCCCAACCAGATTTCTTTTCATCTGCACCCCAATCATCTCCCAGTGTAATTAACTCATTGATTCATCCTCTCACTCCATGCCTAAAGCTGATGTGCTGTGAGCGGTTTGGCACACAATGACCCCCAGTGGGTGCTGAACATCAGTGGTGGCTAGTGGCAATCCCCTCTCACTGCAAAACATTTTGGGCACCTTGATAGAGGGGTATAAATGTGTATTATGTGTCTGTTGTGGATTGATTCCAAACCCACAAACCATAGAAGGAATTAAATAGTACAATTAAGAGATCCTCAGAGATGCAAAGATGTTTCCATTCTAACAGATATGTCTGGTCAATATTAGAAGTAGTGTCCCTCTACAAATACCTCTACAAACATGATGGCTTCAGATAATTGTGAAGATAATATTTCCACCCAGAAAATGTTGCTCTGTGGGAGAAACCTGAATGACAATCTGGCTCATTTCTGAGTAGCTTCTTTTCTATTCTTGTCTGTTGATATGCATCATTTGCTCAGATCAGACAAATTAGTTTTGCATGGTGGCGTGCGATTGCACCTCCTTTGGGACAAGTTTTTATGGACTTTCAACTTGGAAAGGTAAAAAGATTTTATTTTTTATAGAGTTAACACTGGTGTATATCTGAGGCTCTCATGAATATCAGGGGTGGGGGTGGGTAGGGAGTGAGAGAGTGAGAGAGAGAAAGAGAGAGGTCTGTTTAAAATGACTGTGTAAACAAGATGGGGGTGGCTCCAGTAACATAATTCTGTGAAATTAGTGTCAGGCGGTAGTTATGGCATTATTTAGTGGTCCATAACGGGCCCGTCTATTGATCGAAGAGGCAAAGCTGAGCTCCAGTTCTTTCTGTCAGTGTCATTCTCATTAAACTGATGTATGACAGCCCTTCTTTCTTTTTTCCTACATATCACCATAGCCCTTTCTCTACACCTCCTCAAACCCCCCTCACCAAACATACACACACACACTCTTTCTCTCTCTCTGTCTCCCTCTCTCTCTCTCTCTGGCCAACACTCCCCTCCATCAGAGAGATTATTTTGATGACTCTCTCCTTGGAGAGGATGGAAGAAAATCTTCTTTTCCACCGATGTCTTACTACCTCTTATTTCTGTTCCCTGTGTTTCTGTGCTCTTCCTGGACTTCTGTAATTCTACCTCGTGTTCTAATTGATCTTCTTCCTACTTAAGGCTTCTTCTTTTTTCTTTCAATCTTTCTTTCTCTCAATTTGTTTTTAATTGCATTTTGCATTTATCTCTAACAAAACTCTCTCTCTCTCCTTAAGGTCGACCACAAATGACTCGTCATTAGAGCTGCACATGCTGATGGGTGCCCAAACAGAAGTTTGCTTGGCTGGTGTTTACATTCAGGTTAAGCTCCTCTTTCCTCCTAAAACCATGTGTTTTTTTCTCTTCCTCTTTCTTTCTCTTCCCGCTTTTTTTGCTTCACATGCTTCTCGAGCTGCTTTTTCTGAACAGTGACTGGCAGACTCTCGGCAGCTTAAGTCTACTTTTGGCATGGAAGTTTTCCAGAAAGTTCTGCTTAAGCCTGCTGCCACTCTCCCTCACCACCCACCTACTGCGTGCCTGTCCTTTCTCTCTCCCTCACATACATGCACACACACACACACACACACACACACACACACACACACAGCCTACTGACACACGCACACACACATACTCACTTACCGCACTCACTCACACACATACACACACAAACATGCCAAAGGCTCCTTCACTGATATCACACCTCATCTGCAAGTATAATTTTGCGACGGAACCCTGTGGAGCAGTAATCCATGACCCGGCTATATCAACCTGAGTGAGAAAACTGGCAGCATGCTGTGTGTGTTAATGTGTTGCAAGAGCAACAAGTGCCACTGTGAGTGTATGTAGGTGTGTGTGTATGTTTGTGTGTACATGTGAGCATTCACAGATGAGTATCACTCAGAAGGAGGGACCACACAGTAAAGCAAGTTAATCTTCACACCAAAGACGGCTTCATATGGGAACGAGAGCCACTAAGCAATAATGATTTTTTTTTCACCCAAGCAGGAGCACACTAATTCTCTGTGGATCCTCCTTTGGAGCTATCATCATGCTAATGTTGGTGGATTGGTGTCTCAACAGACCAACAAATGAAATAGAATACGCACCACTGCTCACTTCAACACAACAGTCATTGTAGTATGGAGGATGAGAGGGGGTGTTTAACACGATCATAACTGGGACGCATACTGCATATGCACAGCTGAGGGCATGGTACATGGGTGTCACTTTGATTGACAGGTGACACCCCCCAACACACACACACACACACACACAAACTAGCTTGTGATATGATCACTGAGCCACTGAGGCAAAGTTCAAAGAAGTTCTCTCTGTTTCCACTTCATTTTAACCATCAGCAGCAAGGAGCCAGTTAATTAAAGATGGTATCGCTTTTCACTTGCTTCCAAGGGCCTGGCAATTATATGCAAGACAGGAGAGAGATAAAAAGACAAAGAGAGAGGGGGGGGGGCAGGGTGTGGGTGTGGGAAAAATAAATAAAAAGTATAGAAAGTGGTTCAGAGACGTGCAGAAAGGAAATGCAATAAAAATGGACACAGAAATACAGTGGAATGATGTATACAGAGGAGGAGGACGAGGGGGAGAGAGAGGAGGAAGAGGGGGAGGAGGGAGAGAGGGAGGGGGAAGAGGGGGAGGGGAAAGTGATCAATATTTGGAAGTGCTCAGACTGTCACTCAGTGCTGATCTATTATAGAGTGTGATATCACAAGCGGGGATCACACACTGGCTCCAGTGGCCCTGCCTGTGTCTTATCACACAGAACAGGTGAAGACAGGCCCCTGAATGTAAATATACCGACACATACGGAGGAGGAGGGCAGTTGCCATATGATTTGAATAGTAGTGAATGGGTGTAATGGAGAGTGAGTAGCTTTAACACATGGAGGTCCGAGGCCTTTCAGACACTTTAAGGCAGTCTGCTACACCTTGACATTTTTAAGTCTTTCATCTAACTAAAAACACGTATGCAAAAGTGGCACATATGGTTATATTCTAGTAGACCTTAGGAATAATAATACAAGAGTAAAGTGAATGTAATGAAATTAGATTTTATTAAAATTTTGTGTAAATACAACTACACAAAAACCTCAAAAAACATGTGTGTGTGTTTGTGTGCATAGGAGGGGGAATGTAATCCATCTTAGAGATAACGATACACTTCACATGATGAGGAAGCATTATCCCCCTGCTCTTTTTCTTCACAGCTGGCCATGATGGAGGACAGAAAGCTCTCTCAGATGGCCACGAGAGGCTGAAAAGCCCCTTCTGGGAAGTGTATCCCAACAGAGAAACCCAACCATGAGATGAGATGAGATGAGAAAACCAGGGGTTATATTTAGGACCATTACCACCAAAAAAAAAAAAAAAACCTTCTCGAATCCATTATGGACCATGACTATTGTCTTTCTATAGGAAATGGTAAGCAACAGAAGTTATGCTATTCCTGGAGTGTTTGTGTGTATGTGTGTGTGCAGCTATCTTGGCACAGCCCTGGGGGTATAATGGAATGTTTCTTTGCTGAGTAGACTGTGAGTATTCTTCATAATCGTTTTAGCACCCCTGGACACACACTGGGTCTATGATTTTAGGTCAATCTGGGAAAGGTTTTTTATTATTGTTGTGGCCATGTTCATCCACATGACACCAGCACTGGCATTGTCAGAGAACAGGTTTCAGAGCAGGAAAATCTCACAGAAACACCAGAATAGCATTTCAATGCAAAACGAGTGAAAACAATACATAGCCCTAGCTCCACCCCTAACCTCTGTGGCAACCATCCCAAAACGAACGGTGTCAGGCAATTTGTCACATTATTAGAAAATGCCTTTTCCTGCCTGTGTTCATGCAAACAGCATAAACTTTTGCTGAAAGCTTGAGGCTAGTTCATTGGCTGTTACCCTCTAGCATGGAAATCTTATGTTAGCTCCACCTGTGGGACTTGCTCCACCTAAACGCTTACGCAAAAGTAACTCCTAGTTTACCAACAGGCTTCCCAAACCTTCTACTTGAAAGTTTATGAGTTTTAAAGAGACATGAGGGGCAAATGTACTCCAAAACAAACGTGCTCAGGGTAGGACTCACATCAGCTTACACACGCCTGCTGTGTTTACTGTCACCTCTTTGTGTCCTTTACCTTTACCTAAAGCTCTGACCTCGCTGAATACGCCACCTACTGGCCCAAAATGTGTACCACATCTTTTTCCCGTTACCACGTGGAGGCAAATCTTTTTGAAACCACAAACAAACAACAAAAATACTGCATTTGTTGCCATGCAGATGATGCCACAGTTAGTCATGGAGCAGAAGGGTCAGGTCTATGTGTGTGGAGTGTGGAATGTGTGTGTGTGGTGTGTGGACTGATACCTTGCTGAGCGGCTCTCATTTTCTTGCTGAGATTGCAATGATGATGATGAGGAGGGTTAACAACAGTGCGCCAGCCAACAGCAGATAGCACTTCCTCTTCCTTAGCTGCCTCTGAGGTGAACACACACACACACACACACACATCAGGAATGGCAATTAAACACATAAATCACTCCCTAGACATGATTAAAGAGCTTTTAAATCACCTACAGCAAATGGAAAGATCATACATTGTCATAGTGACTATAAACTACTATACATTCTGCATCGTGGTTTAAATTGAATGGAATGATTCCTGTCAGCCTAATATTGTGTCAAGATATGACACTGTATTAAAATAGATTAAAATAGAGTAAATTATTGAAGTAGTCAATATTGATTCTTGAAATGTCTCCTGTGTACCTTTAGAGAAGAAACACAAAATGTATTTCATATTAAAGCCACACTATGCAAGCCTATATGAAACCCAGTTAAGATGTTAGTCTGTCTTTTTCTTTGTTTGTTTCAGACTAACAGACTAAGGGTACCCTATTGAAATGAGTCACACAGGTGGATGGGGGTCTCGTGTCAACAAAAGAATGAATGAATGAATAAATGAATGAATTCTAGTGATCATTGCTACACACACACACACACACACACACACACCACATCAAATCACGGACCACAAGTCACTCATTTCACATTTCCACATCCCACCATCTCTCCAGCACTGTTCTGCTCTACATCCCAGCTCTCTCTCTCTTCCTTCTCTGTTGAGGGCTGCCTCTCTCTGTGTCTCTCTACACACTTAGAGATTGCCGCAGGTCACATTTGGACCCTAAAATCATCAAACAGCCCTCTCTTTCACAGTTGTACCATCATCCAAAACAGTGGCTCCCTTATCTTTGCTGTAAATAAATAAATAAACAAAAATACAAACAAACAAACTGAGAATTTGTGAAAAGAAATGAGGAATAAAGTTCAACATGGGTAAATAAAATGGAAACAAACAGAACGGCGAGCTGAGCAGGCGTACATGTTTGTACATATTTACTTCCATAGCCTGTCGCCGTGGGCGCTGAGGATGTTTCGGGCACGCCAGAGAGCACAGAATCTATGTTGTTTTTCAAATGCCTTTCTTTTCGTTTTTTCACCCTTCCAGACAATTTTGCTGCTACAAAGGCACGAGAGTGAGAGACAGAGAGAGAGAGAGAGAGAGAGAGAGAGAGAAAGAGGGAAAGAGAGAGTTGTGG
Source organism: Tenualosa thibaudeaui (assembly GCA_027481765.1). NCBI lineage: Eukaryota > Metazoa > Chordata > Actinopteri > Clupeiformes > Clupeidae > Tenualosa > Tenualosa thibaudeaui. The sequence goes on along the minus strand of JAIFZK010000015.1, from coordinate 11,120,161 downwards.
TTTGGGTGGGGTGGGGGGCGTCAGCAGCAGAGCAGAGACAGGCTGCAGCCTTTAAATCCTGCCTCGCTTCAAAGCGCAGGGAGCAATTCATCTCCTTATCTGAGACTCAAAACAGGCTTTCTATGGAGAAAGTGTGTGTGTGTGTATGAGAGAGAGAGAGAGAGAGAGAGAGAGAGACAGAGGTAGCAAAAGAGTGTGTATATAGTCTACGTGTATGCGTGTGTCAGATAGAAAGAGGGAGAGAGCGAGAGAGAGAGAGAGAAAGGAAGAGTACGAAAGCAAGAGAAAGAGCAAGGAGAGGAGAGAGGGGTAAAAATGCTGTCGAGTAATTTTCCGTTTAAACGTTCCACTCCACAATAATTTGCATAAGCAGCCCAGCATGTGTGATAAGAAGATTGGTAATTTTCAAAGGCTCTGTGGGGATTGAGAATTAAAAGGCTCTCTCTGCTATCTCCTCTCTTGCAGCTGGTCACCACAGACTCCTCAGCTCTTCCTTACATTTTCTCCAACACTGTGCCTCATAGACTTTCACTCCCTTCCTCTCTCTCTCTCTCTCTCTCTTTCTCTCCCTCTCTCACCCCACAGTCTCTTGGTACTGGTTCTCAATGCGTGTCTCCCTAGTTCCTGCCTCTATTCACTGTGAGCTGGCGAACACGCAGGGTGCACCAAAACTACAGCTTTGCACAATGGAACTGTTGCACGGTTCTAAGAATTGTAATTTTCAAGATCAGGCAGAGCAGCAACTATACACACATTCGCCCGCGCACGCAAACACAAACACAAACAAACACACACACACACACACACACACACACACTCATTCAAGATGTAGAGAGAGAGAGAGATTAAATGAAAAGGAGGTGAGGTGAGAGAAAGTTATTTCATCAAAGACATACTGTTGTTCATAGAAGCAGAGAAACTGAATGGCAAACACCAATGCAATTTTGAATCTGCTGTATGTGGATATGTTTGATTTTGAGATGGAGATTTTGAGCGCTGCTGGCGTAGTGGTTAAAGAACCTGGCTCACATGCTAGTTGTCTGGAAATGGGTTCAAATTCTGACTGCCACCGTTGTGCCCTCGTGCAAAGCATTTAACCCTAAGTTGCTCTAGGGTAAACTGGCCCTGATGTAATTGATAGCTGACAAATGTAAGTTGCTTTAAATAAAAGCGTCTGCTAAATGCAAAAATGTAATGCAACTGTGATTTATTAATGCATTTATAATAAAAATCTACTGCATCACTGTAATGCTATGACACCAAGGACCCACTGTCCAGAACATTTAGCTTTGTGTAGATTGTATTGCAACCACCAAAGTTGCCACTATGGTCTTTGGAAACAAACCCCAGCTTTCTTTTGTTGTTGTTTGATCCCTTTGAGCAGGTGAAACATTACATCTTTCCATCAACTTTTGCATTTGTCTACTGTACTTTCTGATTCCTATTCATCCTCATGGGACTCGCCATCAGTTCTCATGTGCTTGCCAAGCTCCACCTTGCATTGTTTTCCACTCTGAAAGACGTCTGATACGTTCTGATTCATCTGATACGTTGAACTTGTGCACTAGATTTCGGAGAGAGCTCACGCTCCTCTCCGTTAATGAATGCACGTGTTTACGTTGACCGCTAAAGGCCTATTCATGTATTTCATCCAGAGTTCTGTACACCAAGTACCCTTAGATAATGTTGTCCCTGAAAGTACTTTTCATCCTTTTGAAAACAGACTAATCACCACTTATGCTCTGTTTTTGGAACCCTTTAAATTTGGGGTCAACTCAAGTGATTATCTTTTTTGACATAAAAGTACTTGAATGAATTTGTCCTTATCTTCATCCAAACAAAATTCTAATAAAATACAGTCCCATGTACCATGTGCCATGTACAGCAATTAGTGTTAACTATTCTCTGCAAAATTTAAACTTCAACGTGGTTCAAATACACAATAGTTTCCCCCTAACGCGCAAAATCACTGTCGTTTTGCTGTAACACTGACCCCAACCCCCATGCCAGAGGGACACCAGCATTACACCTGCTGAGATAATAAAGCTTGAGTAGCTTTTGCGTTTGAAAATGTACCATCATTTCCTAAATGGTTAATATGTTCATTTTTGTGAAATATCTTAAGCTTGACTAATACATGCTGTCCTACAATTTATATGTATGTAGAAATGAGAACTGGCCAGCGATGGCTAAAGGTCAGATACCAACTCTATTTGCTTAGAAAATAATAGTATCATGATGTTTATAACATGTTTATAACAAAAAACAAGCTTGACATTCAATGATAAATGGCTATTTTTAATTTTTTTGCAACTTTTACAAGAACAATTGTTAGAAAACAATGCTTTGAATGCATTGTAGCAGTGTTGTGTGCACAGCATAGGCCATACAAATGGGGTTAATCAGCCTTGGAGATAATACAACAATGTACAACTGTACAAATACAACTACAATGCAGTGCCCATCCATACAAGTTTTCCAAGAAACGTGTAGCACAGTTATTTGTGTGCAGGTGCAGAGATCCATTCTGAACTGATGATGATGATACAGACTCAGGCACATGCAGTTAATTTAGACTCCTTTTTTCAAAGGAAGGTCGCAAAGCCAGTCCAAAGTAGTGTTGAAATAGAGTAGTAGAGTTGAAATAGCATGTTTGGGTTGCAGATAATGAAACAGTTTGTGACATTTGAAGATGCATTACATTTTTGTGTTTTCCTGTTGTTGCAAAACAATGAGGCCCGAAATCGTAAATTGTTAAGTAAAGTGATGTTTTCCTAGTATCAAATGCCAAATAAGCCTACTGGTTTGTGACACTTCAAGATGTAAAGGCTTATACAATAACATAATAACGTCTTATAAGCACAGTCGTGAGAATGTATATAACAGTTATGACTACTAAAGTCATTAGTTATAAGGTTTTATGAATGCATTATAACCCTTTATGAATTCATTTATAATGCTTTATTAATACTGGGTTCATAGAAAGATCCTCTTCTTTAAAGAAAAGTAACACACTCAGGAAATTATTGGTTCTACTCAAGAGCACTTTTAAAGTGTTAGCAATGGTAGCTAAAGGCAGACAAGCACAACTGGGCCAGTGTGCTTCAGATTGCTGTGCTAAAGTATGTCAGGGACCACAGAGGGCAATAGAGGCATCATTTTACATGGTCATTTGCCCTCTCAATTGGCCCAATTTATGGGCATTACTGACCAGGCGGTGAGAGCCACCACTGATGCCTCCTCGAGCGCCCTGTGTGAGAGTACTGTTTCCCGACAAAAGCAGCCTTTAGGGCTGACCTACCACTCAGTGCCAACGAGTTTTGAGAAAATGTGTGAGAGGAGAGAACAAGATGTTCACAGAACTGCATTTTTCCCCCTTCATCTTTCCATGCTTTTTAGACCTTACTCTTGCACAGAGGCAGGCCAGTCTTACAGCGTGGGTGGGAGTCATCTTTTTTTGTTTCTTATCTCAGTGAGGCTCAGAGAAACTCAGGTTAACCCCTACATGTCAAGGTAATGACCCATGGACCCAGCGTCCCTCAAATCAATGAGAGAACTGCATGGCTTTGGGCAGCAAGGAAAAGCTATTTACCTTGGCTGACATGAGAAATGTCCTTATGAAGCCATAATATGAGTCGAGATGATTACTGTCACATTATTTCCCCGCCTTTATCTCATCTGTTTGGGGAAACTGGAAGTCCATAAAATAAATAATGTTTGCCATGTGACTGGCTGGCTCCCTTGTAATCGGCTTATGTGTGAATTTACATAAAATTCAGCATCCTCGGCCGTCTGCTCATGAGGTATGTGTGTGTGTGTGTGTGTGTGTGTGTGTGTGTGTGTGTAATTCATCATACCCAGCTGCCCGATTATGATGGAAGAAAGAAGCTTCAACAGAAGTTTTAGGTCAATGCAGACAGCTACTGAGAATCCCATGCAGGAGATCTCTCATACATACATACATACACACACACACACACACACACACAGACAGACACACACACACTCACTCACTCACATACACAAACATATATTCATTCACTGGATACACGTATATATAAATGTACTTTACAGTCTGATACACACAGCCATTCATAGGTTATATTCTGTCTTAAACAGAACACCATCATTCATACTGTTTAATTTCTCATATTTCTACATAATTTCAGCAATTATATCTCATACATTACAGTTACATTCTCTTTCTCTCTCTTGCTCTCTCTCACTCTCTATCTCTCTCTTTCTCACAAGTCACTTTAGTGCATTATTAGTGAGAAAATACTCCTTTTTGTGGCCTCGGGTTCTTTTCCCTGTGTTTTCTCAGGTTAGGAGTCACTCAAGTGTGCACACATCATTTCCTAGTTGATTACTCTGACTGCCTCACATTCCCTGCCTCCCCCTCACACACACATACACACACACACGCACCCTCCACACACATATATCAAACAGAAATTATTCAGCAAAAGAATGACACAATGGCTCCATCTCAACTGATAAGGGTGTGTGTGTGTGTGTGTGTGTGTGAAGAGACAGTGATGCAGTTAAGAGTAAAGAATTGATCTGAACTTGGTGCACCTGTGTCTTGACGTGAGTTAAGTGGCATCATCACAAAAGACTGCCACAGAAATAACAGTAATATGTAAACTGGATTTCTCATGGATTAGGTGGCACAGTTTAAGTTCTTTTTTTTCTTCAAAGGGAGCGTTATTGAAAGGTGAAGGTGTGTATGTGTGATATTATATCACCTTTTTATATCTTTCTCTTTTGTCTGTGTAGGGGGTGCCCTGGTAAAGGTAAATTAGGCTTACACACATGCACACACAGACACACATGCACACATGTATCTGTTGGTGAACACATCATCACATCAGGCGCACACCCCCACTCCTGGCAAAAAAGATCTCTGGTGCTAACTCAGAGCACAGTGGTGTGAGAATCCTTCTCGACTCATCACTCTCTATTTCACACACATACACACACACACACACACACACACACACACACACACTCATGACCACCCTTTGAGGCTCAGGAATCCACAAAGGCAGCTGTGGAGAAAAAACACCGCAGGAATCACTTGACGTTGCCAGCCTTCCCTACATAATGGCCATTTAATAGGGAAAGTGTGAGGCAGTGAAAAGACGAAGGGAGGGAAAGAGGGAGCAAGAGAGAGAGAGAGAGAGATAGAGAGAAAGAGAGAGAGAGAGAGAGAAGCAGACTGAGAAGGAAAAATACATAGTCAAAATTAGGGAGAGAGAGATACGTGTTAGAGAGAGAGAGAAAGAGAGAGAGAGAGAAGTGAAAGGAGGGGGGAATGAAGTATGATAATTGAGGTCTGATACTGGCGACGGGGCCTGAACTCTATTCATCCTCCTGTTGATTCTGATGTAGTGTGCGGCGCGGACGACGTGTTAATGAACAATCATGTTTCATGGCAGCCCTTGGGCCTTCAGTGCACTCAAACACACCACATTCATCATGTCACATTTAGCAGGTCTGGCACCACAGAGAGAGAGAGAGAGAGAGAGAGAGAGAGATGTGGGATACACAGAGAGAACCAGATCAGAAAGAGAGAGATAGAAAGAGATAGAAAGAGAGAGAGAGAGAGAACGAGGAGATAAAGAGAGAGAGAGAGAGAGAGAGAGTGTGTGTCAGCTCTTTTGGAGCATGGAGACAGATTATAGATCTAGTGTGTCTCAGACATGTGACTAGCCAGCACATGCACAGTCTTAAGGAAAGTCCATGCTGGATTTTAAATGGAAACAGGGCCACTGTATTGTTGGTACAAAATGCAGCTGAGTTAGAAGTAAGAGAATGGAAAATGGACTAGTGGTGAAACTATATTCAGAGTCTGCATCAGATGGCTGCATTGACACAAGCCTTAATTGTGCAGCGTGAAGGTGCTCACGGCTCAGCTCTCCTTGAGATAATGAAACAACAATTAATCTGAAAGCTGTTTCCATTTGCTCCCTGGCTCTGCTTTTTTGGAGGGAGAAGGAGGGAAGGAAGCACACACACACACACACACACACACAAAGGGGTAGAGATATAAAGAGAGAGAGAGAGGGAGGAAGGGAGGGAGGAAGAGAACAAGTAGTGTGTTGGAGGCCCACTGAGGTGTCACTAATGGTTAAAGGTCAAGGGTCAAGGCTTAAACCCACTGGGTCATCTTCCAAATGGTCTCAGTGTGGCCTTGGATTGGCAGACAAGGAAACACATATGAGTGGTAAACGCCTTAGAATGAGGGCCCTACCTGCAGGAGGATCAAAGCAGACCGAGTGAACAAAATAGATGCAAATTCAGGTGTATGCATTCACGTGAACAGACACACTCACACACATGCACACACACACACACACAAACACACACACACAAACACACATAATGACAGGCACAGACTTTGTAAACCTGTTTTACTGTGCTAAAACTTCTAACCTTGTCTTTTTTTGAAGCCAGCCTTTGAAAATAATTCATGGAAGAAGCACAAAAAATGGTGGGGGCTTAAAATGAAAGCCTGAAATAATTAACCTTCAAAGCAGTACGGAAGAAAGAGCATGGAAGAGAACGATAGATAGAAAGGCAGACAGAAAGAAAGCAAAAGATAGATAAAGAGAGAGAGAGGAGGAGGAAGAGGATAAAGGAGGAAGAAAGGAGATGGTGGCTGCATGAGTGACAGTGTTTGGATAGGTAAAGCAAAATTAATATTTATGTATTAAGCAGGCAGCATTTGAAACATTACAGGTGACAATGCTCCTGCGTCTGCCTCCATGGATTTACAGAAAAAGTCAAGTCAGACAGAGAAAGGGGGAGATAGAGAGTGAGAGAGGCAGAAAGAGTGGGGGAGAGGAGAGATTTAGGGCGAGCGAGAAACGGGTGAGAGAAAGAGAGAGGGAGACGGAGAAAAGACTTAAAGAGGCAGAGCAGATGAAAGTGGGAAAGAGGTAACATTTAGGAGATAAGGAAAAAGCTGACGGGAAAAAATGGCCTGGATGACAACAAACAGATACTGGCTGGTATGAGGAACTGATATTGGGACAATATGCTTGCTTAAAAAACCCACAGTACTTAGTTTGTGAAAACATAACACATGGTTATATGAATTTGTTTGTTATTTGCTGCTTGTGTTTATGTATGTCTGTGTGTGTGTGTGTATGTGTGTGAGTGTGTGTGTGTGTATGTGTGTGTCAGAGAGAGAGAGAGAGAGAGCTCATATTTGTGGTATCGTTCAGCTTTTTGCAATTGCATTGCTTCATTTTATTTCCACTAATATCATAAAATATATTCTCTTCAGTGCCTCTGGACAAACCTGTGCTCTGTTGTTGTTCATATTCTTAAGGAATTGCTTCTTCATCAGAATTTATTTGAATTTATCAGAATTTGTTTGCTCTTACAGTATGTTTGTGTTTGTGTGCATGTGGCCAAGAGGTCATTCAAAGGCCAACACAGACAGAACACACACATATATACACACACACACACACACACACGCCTCAATCCCTTCATTAACCCCTGTCACTGTGGTCGATACATTATTTAGGAGCGCCTGAGGACTACCATCTCCACTTCCACTCAGTGGGTTGACCACTCCAGCCCTCTGCCTCCTGGTTCTTTCCGCTCCTCACAAGAAAAACTCTCTCCTGCCACCAGGCTTCTTCTCCCATGGCTGCCTTTGGATGAGTTTCCCTCAGTGGGAGAAATGACTGCATTGTCAAAAAGTGCCCACCTCAAAAAAAAAAAAAACAAACAAACAAATATCTCGTTGACTTTCCATTGGCTTTTTTGTGGTCCTATAATAACCTGTATCAACCAGCATGGTCCCATCCTGTAAAAGCCTGGGCTTGAACGGGCAGACTCATAGCACCATGGACTGGGAGTCAAGCGAGCTATAACCTTAGCTACAGTAGCACAAAAAGCTGCAGTAGCACAAAACTCTGTAGTACATAATCAGTGTCTGTGGGCCCCCCCTTCCACTCTCAACCAAACTAAAAATCAACCAAAGTGCCCACTACAACACCCCTGAACCTATGGTCACTAGTTTTACTTACTAGCACAACTCATCAGGAGGGGAGCTTGCTACTGTCCACACTGCACTGCTATCCACCAGCTGGCTACCATTACACTATCATGAATCACAGATCACAGATTATGTGCTGCCACCATGCACAGATTGTGGTGTTAAGGGTTTGTGGTCATTTAACAGATTTCTGTGAGATCAGGCTGAGAAATACTCTCATTGACTTTCCGAGAAATCACTTCCTAAATCACACTTCTATTGTCTCTCTTGCCATTTATACATCCTGTATTTCCCTTATGTCGGCCACCGACAAGAAACATGCAGGAAGGGGGAGAATCGTATCAGCGCTGTGCTTGGTCGTCGACTCCAACCTACTTTACACACTCTCTCGGCACGAGGAGACATTCTTAATTTACAGGGAACTAAAATTTCATCAAACAACTCAGAATAGAATTTGTCTGATTAGATTTCAACCCACGGGGGGAATTTGCGCTTCGGAGCCGAACATGACGGAGCAGCGGGGCGTGCTGATATAACTGCGCCACACTCGACAATAACACTTATTTCATTTTGAGATGTGGCTTGAGATGTAACCATAACCGCACAAGTACTAAGACATCCTCAGAGCGTCTGAAGAGCAGATTTTATAGATATCTTTCAAGGAGCCCGTAGTGAATATGCCCTCACCTACAGATGAGAGGCAAAGGAAAAACAGATATCATCTGATAGCAGTATTCAGACCTGCTGAATGATGGCTGTATTATGGCTGTATTAACACAGCTCAAATACAAGTAGATATGCATGTGTGTGCAGCAGACCTATGTTATTTATTTATTTGTTGGTTGTTTGTTTTTCATTAGACATTTATGCACTGGAGAAAACAGCCACCTAAGACTTTTTAATTGAATGTCTTTGTTAACTGTTTATCAAGGCATTATTAGTACGTACTAGCAGAGAGTAGGATTATGATGAATTCCTTTGAGACACCATGGTGACAATGTAAAGTATCAGGCTAAGTTCATATCGCAATTTGTATCTTATCTCATTCCGTAAATTCATTTCATTATTCATCTATTATATTTCCCGTGTGGTCTTGTAAAATGAACACCATGAGTTCATAAACCAGGCTTTCAAGTTAGATAAGAGCTAATTAAGATCAAGTGCAACGCCATCTTTTGGGGCTGAGCAATACTGTTAAAAAGGGTGAACACAAACTCTTTCTTACTTTCTATTTTTGTCACACACACACACACACACACACACACACACACACACACACACACACACACACACGCTGTGTGTGCACGAAAAAAAAAAAAATGTACCTGGTGATGACTGGCCTTGGCCAGTTCCTGATTGGCCAGATCCACGTGTGATGATGTGGTCTGAATGTAGTCCTCAATGCTGTCTGGTGAAACACAGAGAAAAAAAGTTCACACTCAGTCATGGCAGCACTCACTCACTGTTGTGCTTTGGGGCTTGGTATGGGTGCCCACATTCTCCTCCTCATCACGGCTAAAGTGCACACTTCACAAATCACTTTCTCTCTCTCTGTCCTTAACCACCCTCTCTAAAGCCCTGTCCATACGACAACGTTCCCGTTTTTTTTTTTTTTTTGCGGGTTGAAAAAAATCTGTGTCCACACACGAGCCGGAGTGAAAAATATCCATGTCCTCATGACAACAAGTGAAAACGATGTAATACATATTCCACATCTATATGTGGCGCTGTAAACAGATACAGCCTGAGCCACAGGGCACACCAACACCAGAGAGCGTGTGCGCGTAGAGCAAAAAACAACTCAGTTGTCCTCCATTGTTGTTTTTACCGCTTGTTGTGTGCCGGGTCTTCACTGCTCTTCTGGTCACGTGACGGTGACAGATTGGCGATGTCATCGTTTTCAGAAAGCTGCATTTCACTTGTCCACACAGCAACGAAATGGCTGCGTTTTCCGATTTTTCCACTCTGGAACCCGTTTTCAAAAAACTTAGGTCACCCAAGAGGCCAGCACTGTGTGGACGCAAGGCCAAAAACGCATAGAAACTTTCTTTAACAGAAAAACGTTGCCGTGTGGACGGCCTGTAAGACACTTAATGCTGAAAAATATCTGGGAATACACACATGGGCATACACACATACACATACACACACACACACACACACACATTCATGTCCCATCCATTTAGCCAGGCCAACACTGACTAAACAGCAAGTTAAAGGAGTTAAGGAAATCTGGTGTGAATCAATCTACAACCCTGTTGTTCGAGGTCACCAAGTGCTGTGGGTAGGAAAAAGAAGAAAATGATACAACATAGACCACAGTGAACCAGCAGCTGAATGGGGCACAGTAATCTACTCTTAGTTTAATTTTGCTATGCTCCATTCAGTTAACGCTAGTTATCGGTTCATTACTTGGACTATGTTGCAATAAATTTTCTGGTTCTTTTTCCTACAGACCACATTCAGTGACCTTAAACAACAGGGCTATTGACTGATTTACACTGGATTTGTCCTTTAATTCTGTGCTACGGAGACATACATGGACCTTCACTCCAATATACTGTTCCTGTAGATGGGCTTATGCGTAACACATACCAACTAAAGACACACATCCTAAGACACACACAGTCAAGCTACTGAACATCTCACCTACAGTATGTCCAAATTTGCCACCATTTAGAAATATGCTTCATGCATGTGAACAAGGACTACAAAACAGCCATGCATAGATGGACAGAATATAAACAGATGCATTATCCTACAAGGACTACAAAACAGCCATGCATAGATGGACAGAATATAAACAGATGCATTATCCTTCAATCAACTATAATTTCCGTTAATACGTGCCGGACAGCATAAAACGAACCGATCCAAAATAACAAACAAACTGTTCAGAGGTGACATATCTCCAAGACCTTAATTATAGTCTTGTCTCTTATTCATGCTGTGTCTCATGTCTGTAACTCATATTGAAGGTATTTGCATGAAAAAAGCAGTTATCTATTTCTAATTTATCTATTCAGTTTATACAATCCTGATAGATATATGTCTGCTGTGGAACCAGCTACACATTTCACAAAACAGATATCTACTTCAAGCAAAGCTTATAATTAATGTAAACAAAGCAGGTTGGTGAATATCTTTACTCATGGGATTGATAAGAAATGGGCATTTAGTGGAACATTAAAAGGAAACATTTTCTTTGCTGATAATAGAGGTAAAGTAAATGTTGACCTCTCCCAGCCATCCCTTAGCTCTTGCTTTTAACTGTTGCATAGGTGGTTTTAGCCATGGGAAAAGCCTAACTGCCTAAGCCTAAGTTTAACTGTGTTAGGGAGAAGAATAGGAGAGTGCAGTGGGAGAAAAGGTAATCACAGTTATTTTGATCGAAATCACAACTATCACGTCCGTTACTTTTGTTACATGTTACATTTATTTAATTCTAATTAAAAAACAAAAAACTAAAACTAAAACAAAAAAACAATTCATAGGATATGAAGCGTCTGCTAAATGCATAAATGTAAATGGCCAGAGCAAGCAAAAAAAGTTCAAAAAAGGATTTGTTAAGAGGTTGGGTGGGTGGTGGTGGTGGTGGTGAAGGGGTCTACACCCTATTTGGCCCGCAGCCTATCTTAAATACTACGTCTTTTCAGTTGCTTCATTTTTTTTTGTGGAGAGCATCTACAGTACATGAATAAATAGCACAAATTAAGCATGCAGAACATCAGCTGCAACTGAAAAACAACCACCTCTCTTATTGTTGACCTATGCCATTCAGTTTGAAATGTTGATTTTTTAAATCAGTGCAAATTCAAATGGATGTTTGGCAACAGGCAACAGTCTCCATCTGGTAAGCAGTGCTTTGGGACTATCTTACCCTGGTCAAAGGGATTATATCCATAGGCCTACATGCCAAATGCCTGGAGATAGTGTCTGTGTTTGGTGTAATGGCACACACACTGCACACATCATTCTCTCTGAGCTTTCAATCCTCTTAACCCTCCTGTTGTGTTTGTTTCATGGTTACAACTTTGCAGAGCAAAGACTTGAGATAATACATATATTGTCAATGATTATCATCAAATTTTGTGATAAGACCTCTGTATTAAGTTGAATATTACAAATGTAATAATGTTACATAATGAAGCCGATGTAATTCAGAGACGGAGAGATTTGTGTGTGTGTGTGTGTGTGTAGAAGAGTATACATGCATATATCCATGTCAGAAATACAATGATAGGGTCACCTATGCCGCATTGGCTTTGGACAACATTTCACACTCACAGCGTTAGTCAATAACATCATCCTAGTGTGCGTCCTACTCATTGACATCCAGCTCAGGTTACTCCCCAGCCATCTACATCGCAATACACAGAGGCCTGCAGGAAGTTCCATATGAGCCCTGGCAGGAAGGAACACTGACCTATCGAGCAAATGCTAAAAATCAATCAATACTTCAATGTCCGACACAACAAGTGAGAGGGAAAATGCAAGGAAACACATTGTAATGCCACTGTGGGTGAGTTGACAAAAAGAAAAGGAAAAGCAATAAATAACCAAACAAGGAGGACTACTTTAAGAGGTATCTGTCAACTGTGGTAAAAATAAAAATAGTTATGATTTATAGTTTATTCTGCGTGATTTATTTATTTCACGAATGTCCCATCGGCATGATTCAAGGTAGTGAGAGGCAAAGTGGCGCATCCAAAACATTAAGGCTGCCACCAACACACCGTCAGCAATGATTTGTGTTTGAGGAACAGTCCCAAAGATGCCATTCGATTCAGAGAAAGTACAAACTATGTACAGTTCCTTACCAATGCATTAGGCTATCTGTCTTCTCATAGTTGTGCTTACAGAAAACACACACACACACAAACACACACACACATATGCTCTGTTACGGTTTTCAGGCTGTACAATTAGTTTTGTGTCTCAAATTTTGGTGCCAGGAGGTAACCATCCTCTCAGGTCAACAGAACAGCCACAGACAATAAAATATTTCCATTTCAGCCTCATCCTGACAGGGTGTGTGTGTATGCGTGTGTGTGTGTGTGTGTGTGCATGTGCACGTGAGTGTGTGAATGTGTGAGTGTGTGTCTGTGTGTGAACTTGGACCACCCAATCCTTAATAACCATAAATAAACAAACATGACAGGACAACAGGACTCAAGTCTCACTTAGAAATGTGCTATCTGATGATGGGCTTGCATATGAAATCTAAGAGAGGGATGGAAATTAGGAGACCACAAAGCCATAAAACAAACATCCAATTAAGTTTGAAAGTCAAATAGGCATTCCAGACACAGAGTTACAAAGCTCGAGAGCTGTGGCAAATTCTACCTAGGTGAAACGCAACCGATAATTTGGAGCTGTCATTATACAACGTGCTTGGTTGCAGCTAGGATTGGATACAGTGTCTCTGTTTTATTTTTTTATTACTGAATAAAAGAGAGAGAGACAGAGAGAAATTGGTAGGAAGGCATGGCCCAACAGACATGATCCCCCAGCCAAACATGACCTAGTATGCAAACATTAGGCTCATACCTGGAGGTCACTAGGTGATTGAGTATCTATGTCTATATATTAAAAATACCAACAATTGGAAAGTTCCCATTTCAATTGGAATCCAGTGTTTTGTCACCTGTGTTGTCCTCTACTATGTAATTTAGACAGAATCATCCTGAGACCTTCACAGACTCTTTTGTTCCACAGGGATCCAGCCATCCATGATGGGTTGTTCAGGTTAGTCAGGTTCCATTTCTGTTTATTAACATCATGTGTCATGTAAGACTCTCCATGGCATTTAAATCTGTGGGGTAAAGCATGTTAGAAAGAGCTTTCTGTCTGTCTCTCTCTGATCTTCTGACTCAGGGTTAGTGAACCTGAGGAAATCTACTTTAATGATAGTCATTATGACTATGCAAACACACAGAGCCACCCACACTCACATGCACACACACTGAATCAGCACACACATTGCAGCCAGAATGTCCTGTCCTGCACAGCATGTCACCATGACCTCCCCAGCCTCATTCTCTACCTGTACACCTACTTAAACAGAACACGTGTGTGTGTGTGTGTGTGTGTGTGTGTATGTGTGTGTCATTGTTCCGAGGTAAAAGCTTAGTCACTTCTATCTCCTGCACTATTACACACATGCACGCACAAAGAAACACACAAACAAATCCATCTGCCTATGAAGAGTATTAATCCAAACTTCCTGGAGAAGCTTATTTGCTTGGTCAACCCACCAACACCCCCCTCACCACCATCCCCCTAACAAACAAACACACACATCCACACACACACACACTCACCCCTACCACATTGAAAACACACTTATGAAATTGTTCGTTTCTGGCTTTTAAATATGACACCCACAGAAAAAAACATTGTCACAGGCCAATTTCCATGTCCCCAGCTGCTGAGTAGATAGGTCTTTTATTTCCACTGTGACAGAATCGTCGATGTGTTCAAAATTTAGGGTATTTTTTAGAATTTACAGAGAAAACTACCATCTCTGACTGACAAACATCAAATATTCCCCGCCCGCCCCCCATCCCAAATGACCCTGTCTTAAACCCCCTTGTCAGTCATGTTTTTTGTGCCAGCTGTCTGTTTCCACTAAGACTTTTGGTCACTCAGACTACACCTTACCAGGGTTAGCTTTTGTTTTGTATCTCTAAAAGAGAAGGACTACTCACCCACTCTTTCAAGGGCACTTGCTTTGGTAATGTTTTTTTCACTGTTCATATCAATCTTTTGCTTGATTCATGATTTAGTTTTACTCTTTAATTTGGTGCTTGGTAAGCAGCTCCAAACAATGACAGAGAGTAGTCAATCAATAAAAAACAACACATTTTTTTATTATTATATTTTTAGCGGCTTCCAGCCATGGCTGTGTGATAGAAGGCTTACGGGAACTGGGGTTATTGTCACAAAACCTCATGCTTGCTGCCGAATTTGTGTTTCTGAGAGAGCACGTAGAGGAGAGAAGGAGTGTGTCTAACAGAGAAAGTGAAGAGGGGGAGGGAGGACAGAGACAGAGGGGTGGATGAGGAATAAGTGGTGGACAGAAGATAGCTTTGACCATAACTGTGATGAAGCTCAAGTGTCCTCTTTTGTTCTTGTGCTCAAACATCACTCCAGAAAGGGCAAAGTGGATCAGTAATGTGCTTCATTATATCTTTGCCTTTGGATTTATGTGCAGTGGCTCAGATGATGAGCGCACATAATTAACCACTCACCAAAAGTTACCCAAAGATTGCCGTTTTATTCCTCATAGGTTTTAATACTTTCCCAATGTCTGATCATTCTCTCTAATAAATGTTAAGTGCCTTGGGTATTATTAGAAAGGACCAAAGCCACTACTTTGATTGACTCTTACTATTCTACCCTCTCTCAGTCATTTTTATTTTTCCCATACTCTTTTCTCTCTCTCTCTTTCTCCTCTTGTGTCCCTCTTTCCCTGTCCCAAATTCAAATGCAATTCCGTTTTGTTGCCACGACAAATCATGTCTCTTTCCCCCTCTCTCCCTCTCTCTGCTCTGGTCTGAGGTATAAGACTTTTGTGAAAGGTAGGTAAAAGCTAGTAGACTTCAGACTGTAGACCAGCTAGAGACCAGTTTGAGTTCTGAAGGGTTAATTAAACCCACAGGTGACGACAGCACAGAAGAAAAGTGCTGAGATACCAGCCCAGGTACTATACAAGAAGTTAACCGCTGGCATCTGAGGACACTATTTTTAGTTAATGAGAATGAGTAAGAGCATGGAACACACACACACACACGTACGTGAGACAGCAGCCCACACACACACACCCAGGCTCTCACAATTGCTGGCACACCACATGGATCACATGGATTAGATCACATGGACTTGTGAAGTGTAAAAGAGATCAAAAAGACAAAAAAGAGAAAAATATTCACATTTCATGATATATCATCTGGTGGTTTTAGCTTCCTCGAGGGTCTGTGTGTGTGTGTGTGTGTGTGTGTGTGTGTGTGTGTGTGTGTGTGTGTGTGTGTGTGTGTGAGAGAGAGAGAGAGAGAGAGAGAGAGAGAGAAAGAAAGAAAAAAGATTGAGTTATTTTCTTCATCTCATTTCCTCTAAGTCACGACTGCAGTCTGCTCAGCCTCTGCATGTTCCCACATTTTTTTCTTCCTTCTGTTCACCCTGTGTCACAGGCTCAGAAAAGGCCACAAACAGTACAGTACACACACACACACACACACACACACACACATACACACACAAACACACACATCCCTGCTTACAAACACAAACACACACACACACATCCCTGCTTACAAACACAAACACACACACAGACACACACACACACAAGAGAGGAATTCGCCTTACCAATAGTGTCTCCCTGCTCGTGCACCATGCTGGCCAGCTCCTTCATGATGGTGCTCACGTCCAGCATGTCTTTCTGTGGACACAGTCAAGTGGAAAGACTTCATTTAAGCCCTGCAGTCCTCTGGCACCACAGCATACAGAGGGCTAGCTATGAGGCCAACCCACAGTTCACCTCAGTGTCATACATGCAGTAGGCCTACAAACCCTTAAAAGAACAGCACTCTTTCTTTATGGGACATCTTGAACTTCATACAGTATCTTATCTAGTGAATATCTAGAGCCACAGAAAATTATTATTTTTATTTATTGTTTTGTACTGTAAGACTCATTTTGTTCTTTTGTGAAATCAATATTTTGATGAAATTCCCCTCTAAACATCAAAAAATGCTGCTCTAATTTGTTTGTTTATTTCAATTATGCAGTAATGCTGTGTGATACTGTGTACTGGGTAAACAACAGAGAACACATAAGAGAGAGACATCTGTGATGGATGGACAACTCTTCACAAGCAATTTCTAATGCACTGTGTGTGAGTGCAGCCACCCAGAGCAGCACAGTGCTGTTGCATTCACACACACAGACACGCATGCACACACACACACACACACACACACACACACACACACAGACCACATTTGTCTATCTCCCCCCTGCAGCACCCCTACGGCTCTGCATCAGCCCCACACCTTCCCACTTGCCCCCCTCATTGCCTAATCTGCTCAGCCATTCATCACAGGTGTCGACAATTGTTTGGAAAACTGGCTTCCATTCCAGCTCCAAGCAAATAGCATCTGGCTGGAGCCAAGATGGCCTCTGGCAGCACCTAAAGCCATGGTAAAGACTCCCCACAGCCCCAGTCTCTGGGGCTCTCCATCCTCCACGGCTTCAGCCCAATGCAGCAAAAGCTGCAAAAACATTTATTTGAGGCCAGAAAGACCCCTGGAATGGTCTGAATGAAGGCTGATGCCTTAACAGAAGGAAGAGAGGAAAGATAAGAGATAAATGTGTGTGAACTTGTGTGTAAATCTGTGTGTGTGTGTGTGTGTGTGTGAGTACACCGCTGTATAAAAATGCATGGAAGTGTGTGTGTGTGTGTGTGTGTAGACACATGTTAGCGTGTGTGTGTGTGTGTTTGAGAGAGAGAGAGAGAGAGAGAGAGAGAGAGAAAGGGAGTGGGCAGTGTGATTGACAGAGAGTGGTGTGCAGACTGTGCTGACCATTTGCCTGAGGGAGCCTGGGTGGCCCTGCAGACCCCAGAGGCTGAAAGTGTGCTCCTCTACATATTTCATACAGTCCTGGGCCCATTCAGCTATATTTAGATAGGGCTTCCTCCACTACACACACTATATGTGTGTGTATGTGTGTGTGAATATGTGTGTGTATGTGTGTGTGTGTGTGTTTGTTCACATCACATGCATATTCAAGTGTCTAGTCATTCACGGTGCATTCAACATGGTTATAATTTGTTTATGAAGGGCACCTTCCTGCTTTTTCCTCAAAATACACTCACATACTGACCATCTGTGCTGCCCATAGAGGCTGCTCAGTCCCATGCGACCCTTGTGGTGGTCAACTTGGTTAGCAACTTATGAGGATGGCCAATGTAACAAGGTACTCTTACTAGGCTATATGAATATTTTACGAAGAGACATCAATTTGAAATGTATGGAAAATGCAGGTATGATATTTTCTAACTGTGCAGGTCCTTCACTTTTTTTATTTTCTATGCATGCATGTGTATAGATACAGTGCATTTGTATGAAAGTACCTGAAAATGACCAAACTTTAGTACTTTCATTATTGTTTGTTGATTTACTAAAAATACTAATATTACTAATAATATACAAATCTAATTACAGGTAATACCTTGAGACTGCTTGGTTTGGAACACAATCAACATTCAAAAACCAAACAAAACAAAGCATGTGGATAGAGACAGACGTCACGGATGGCAGATGCCCATAAAGTTGGCCGTGGGGGAAGCAGAGGCAGAGCCTGTCCTTTGGTTTGATTAGAGCCAAATGTCAGCGCGTGGTTCAGACATCGGCTCCAACAGGGGAGCGAGGTCCAGACAGGCAGGCATTGGTGGTGGAGGGTGGAGATGGTGGTGGAGGTGAAAGTGGAGGTGGAGGGAAGGTAAGAGAAAGCAGCACTGTGCAGCCTGCACACAATTAAGAGTGCAGGATGATAAAGCAACAGTGTCTGAATAGGAAGCTGTCATGACTAGACTAATAACTGCAACTAGAGGGAACTCTCTCTCTCTGTCTCTCTGTATGTGCATGTGTGTGTATGTGCACATATGTGTGTGACTGTGTGTATGTGTGTGTGAGAGAGAGAGACAGCGAGAGAGAAAGAGGGAGAGAGAGAGAGAGAGGAAGGGAGGGAGCAAGAACCATTGAGAATTTGTCCTGAGAGGGTTGTTTATGGTTGAAAGTGGATGTTTATCCTAGTGTGAATACAACACCGACCAGGTGGCTGAGTCACTCAGTAAATACTATAAAATAGGACAACCATTTGTGTTGTTTCTATGTGTGAATGCACAAAAGTGTGTGTGTGTGTTTGTGTGAAAGAGAGAGAGAGAGAGGGAGAGAGCAAGAATCACAGTAAATGTTTCTTGGCAGCCTATCCAAACAACACGATAACACCCTTACATCCTGAAACTCACGTGATGGTATACACACTTGATAAGTCATCCAAAATAAACACTCTCTCTGTACCCAACCCCCCGACTTAGGTAAAATAAACAAACAAACAAACAAACATACATAGACACAATGTTAAAGTATGACTATACACTGGATTATGCGGCTCCCAAGCCAATCCAGCCTCATCTCAACCCCCAGCTGATGGCCCCCTTCCCTCAACCCTCCACTACCTGGCACTTGGTAGGTCCATGGCACAACCTGGCATCATGCCAGTTTCCATGTCTCATGTGTTCAGGTCAATGCACTCCATGCTGAGTCCATTGAAAACATCCTTTCTCTTTCCAGATGACAAAAGAAACCTAACCCTAGCAATTTGCACATACATACACACACACATACACACACACACACCCACATGCAGAGACTGTCCTTGTATTTTCAGTAAGAGCCTTACAAAAGCTCCCCTCTGGCAGACAATGAAAAGAGCATATTTAGACTGGATGCTTATGACAGGTAGGGAGTGCGGCAGGATATGTCTTCAGAATGCAGAGCGCATTTAGAGACATCAGACAGACGAGAAGACCAGTCACTTCGACTCTGCTATGATCCCATTCTGTGGAGACTGAACAAAGTGGCCCTGTTGGGTGTCAACTGTGTGTCAGTGCCAGCAAGATGCATGACAAGAAATGACTGGAGGTTATGTTCTATCAAAAATGATCACCAACACATTCAAGTACACTGCCAATGCAGTTTGACTTTTTCCTTCAGCAACACTCAAAGCTTTGAAAAAAACAAGGAGAGTGTCAGCCGCGCGCGTCTGTGTGTGTGTGTGCGTGCGTGCGTGCGTGTGTGTGTGCGTGTGTGCGTGTGTGTGTGTGTGTGTCTGTGTGTGTGCGTGTGTGTAACTGTGTGGTGCAGCTTTGCCATGATGGGAAAATGCATTAATGGACCACAAAACACTTTTTTCCTCTCAGAATCAGGGGCCAAATGGATGCTCCAGTTGATGACAACCAGGTCTCATATGAAACAGTTTCTCCAAGCACTCCAAGCCCTCCAGCACTTGTGTGGGGTGCATCCCTGTGCAGAATGCTAAAAGACTGCAGAGGGCAAAGCCAGCAGAGGACACAAGAGAGAGGTGAGGTGGGAAGTTGGGGGGGTGGTTGGATGGGCACCCACTAAACAGCTCTAAAGGTGACAATGGCACCCAAAAAAACAAAATCTGGAAAAACTCTTTAGCTTTTATTGAGGCAAAATTCTGAGGCTCCATGTACATCCATCCCTGCAAAAATGCACACAAAACACACCCACACACACGCGCGCACACACACACACACACATACACACACATCCACAGAAACATGCACATACACCATGAATATACAATAGGCTAAAACATCAACCATGGCAACCTAGATGAGATTGGTTGATGCATCTGTGGAAGACAGGAGGAAGGGGAGAGGAGCCTGAAGGTGTGTAGGAGGCTGAGAGATACACACACAGAAGGAGGGAGATTAACATAAAGTGAGGGAGAGAGAAAGAAACTGATGAAAAGTGAGTAGAGAAAAGAAGGGAGCGTAAGTGAGTGGGTGAGAGAAGGTGTGTGTAAACATGCATCAGAATATGACATTCTGAGTCATAGATATTTTTGGAGAGAGTACTCCTAGAAGTAAAAAAAAGTACATTTTTACTTCTTTTTTTGGGTGACATTCATTTTCACGCCATTTACTGGGCCACTGTCACGTCTTCCCAATGACAGTGTAACAAAATGTCAGTTTAAGTTTGAACCTGATTGCCTGTAATTACTGAGTTAATTGCTTCCACTGTACCGACCTGCGTTTCAGTGTGTGGTGTGTGAGGTGTGTGTATGGCGAGTTGTATTTGTGGTACATGTGTGCTGGACAAACAAATATGCCATAGTGTAAGCTTGTGGGGAACAAATGAAGGGAGAGAGAGAAAGAGAGAAAGAGAGAGAGAGAGAGAGTGAAGAAAAATAAAGAGTTGGAGCAGACCTGCACAAAGGGACCTCAAGGGTCTTACGCATGGGAGAGGAGGTTTCTCTTTTCTTTCCTTTCTCTGCAGATGTGCACATCTACCTGTTGGAAGTGAGAGGGGTCTTTCTAGCTGCTTTTGTGTGTGTGTGTGTGTGTGTGTGTGTGTGTGTGTGTGTGTGTGTGTGTGTGTGTGTGTGCATGTGTGTTTGTGTGTGCATGTGTGTGTGTTTATGAGTGCCAATAAATGTGTATTTTCCATCCCTTCAGCTTTGGGCCTGGAGGAATAATGTACCTCTCCTCCTATTCTGGCATAATCCTCATCATGGACTGTCAGCACCTGTCATCCCACCCCCCCAAACACACACACACACACACACACACACACACACACACACACACCCTGGCACACTAAGACAAACGCACTCTCTCTCTCTCTCTCTCTCTCTCTCTCTCTCACACACACACACACACACAAACTCACATACACACACGCGCACACACACACCAACATTCCCCATATCATACTCCTCTCTTTTCTTGCAGCAGAATGGAAGAGAATGCAGTTCTAAACTTGGCTATGACGAAAAGAAAATCAAGCAAAAAAAAAAAAAAAAAAACGTTACTGGTGACAGGGTGGGTGATTCATCTTTGAGGGTTTTGTTATTCAGATTACACAAGATACCTGTTGGGAAGCTTAACTTCGCTAAAACTATTGTCTATTTTTGAAAATCAGCAGGGGTCTTCCACTCCCTAAGAATATCTCTTCATGCTTGTTCTCTTATATTGCTGTCACACATTTTCATACTTGCATGAGGACGACACACACATGAAAACCATAAAAGCATGAAATAGCTTATAACATAAAAGCTGTTTTTAGAGTGGGTGCATCTACAGTTTTTGTGGTAAGTATATCTTTATTTCTGATCTGATTTGAAACCTGTTTTAGTGGTCAGTAGCCTGGTAATAAAACCAGCCCCTCGTACACAGCCCCACTTACACTTTGTTTCGTACAGAGGGTCTGGCCATTCAGTAGAGAGAAATGATTGCTTGCTTGGAGGTGTTTAAAAAGATTGGATCAGTCCTTGATAGCATTCTAATAGCATTCTACCTCAGTGCTCACAACTCCTCCCTTTGTGGAAGTGGTAAAAAAGCCACCAGAGACAACAAGCTCAATGGAATCCAGGCTAGCAGTGTAGGGAGATGATAATCGAGCGGAAGTGTGTAGGAAGGCGTGGCCAGGCTAAGTGATCAGTGGTATCTGTAGGTTCAATCTGTCCTCAGGCCTTACTGGCACATCCAGTAAAATAGCTGTTTTAGTTATCCACAGCTCTAACTCAATATTTGGTCACTATAAGTACAAAAAAGCCTAACCTCTATTCAACTAAAATGTTTATGATTATTCAGTCAGGAAACCTACTTCTGGGCTATGTCTGAATAGGATTTCTAATGTCAGGGACAGATTTTTAGAATCTAAAGTAATATATGTAAGCTGAATTCAGGACCACTACAGCACATTTCAATCTAGAGTACAAGAGAGACCAAGATATCTGTTGTTAGAGGGTTTCAAGTACTTTCATCTTTTTCAATACAAAAATAATGAAAATTCATTCAGAAATGAGCAAGCTAGCTTGCTAATAGCTAAAACACCAACAAAAATGTCTAGGTAACTTTCTGTAACCATGGTTCTCCAAATGAGGGAACGAGACGCTACATCAGAGACGCTATAGGAATTGAGTCTTTCCAGGGTGACTGCTGAAGTTGTATAACACCAAGAGCCAATGAGATGGTTCCAGGCACGCACGTCACAGACACGCTGCGTGTCTATAAAATCCAATGCTGTGTCTACATTTGTCCTGTAAAGATTGCGTCAGCGCAACCAAACGGCCTCACATTGCAAGGAGATGCAGCGTTTCCCTCCCTCATTCGGGGAACCGAATTCATGGATGCCTCCAGTCAAATGAGCCCTCAGCCCTGGGGGAGGACTCTCACCAGTGCTCTCATAAGCCAACTGAATAGCCTCCATTATCTAATGCAGCAAGTGTTGTTTAGATAATGCACATCCTGCTTGCCATCTGCCATAACAAACAAACAACTGATCTGGATGCTGCCAGTTTTGCACACGCGATAAATAGATTTTGAGAGCCCTCACCAGACACAACCGATGTGGGCACTCCTATTCTGCTGACTCAGAGTTAATGCTGTTAAGTCCAGCCTCTGTCTGCACATAGAAGGCATAAGAAATTTAGGGACAAACCCAGTCCTTGGGAGTAAGGAGGCCATAATGTCATTAACCGCAAACCTAATACAAGATGGAAGCGCTAGCATGGCGTGTAACTCCCACATCTGCTTAGCGGATTCAAGGGTATGAAAGAGCGCTGATCGATAGAATACAAACAGTGACCAAATTCAAAGGCTCAAGCCCAAAGTATCAACGACAAGTCCCAAGAGAGGGCACGCAACAGTTCCAACGGGTGTAGCCTCCACACTTTTTCATAAACTAGCTGCTTGGGAAGTTTTTCCAAAAGACAACTGGTCGGTCGAAATGTGACAGGCCAAGATCAGCACCACGGCCACTGCACAATGAATGACTGCCTCCCCTCGCTGGGTAAACCAACGTTCGAACACACACCATGCACTATATAAAAAGCGAATAGACACTGCTTGGGAGCTTTGAATAGTAGAGAATAGCTTAGGACAAGCCCGCATTTGACAAATATTCCTTTAGGGGGTTAACACGCAACATACATTTCTGAGGGGACAGGTGAAGAACGATTCTCTTGCTTGAGAAAGCAAGTCTTTGCTTACTGGGATTTCCCATTGGGGAACAATGAGTGAGCACTATCAGATCCGAGAACCACACCTGGCTCTCCTAACGTGGGGCTAATCGCATTATAGAAATCTGCTCTGATCTAACTCTGTCCAGAATCAAACGAATGGGGGGAAATGCATGCAGTTTCATTTTTGGCCAGTGGACAATAAATCGATTCCCTCATGGCAAAAAGATAGACCTGCACTTGACCAAAACGCTACCAAATTGACTGAATCACTGGTGACAGCATGTCCACTCCAACATTCAACATTGAACTTCCCAGATAGATGAGTGGCCCTGAGCGAGAGGAGGTGACTGTGAGTCCACAGTAAAATGTCCCATCATTGATAGGGATCACAAGCCCCATTTATTTGTTTATGTTTTATTTATATAAGCTACTGTTGCAGTACGTGCGACCCCACAAACAGCACATGGAGATGCGCGAGTGCCAGCTGGACTGCCAGGAGTTTTGGTCTGACTTCCATACCTCTCTCACTGAGATCTTCCGACACACTGCTTCAATGCGTCTGTGGTTAATACGACATGAATACAAACTCAACCTACTTGAACCCCCATTTTATTCCTTCTTCCATGTTATTAGCACGTGCAAACCTCTTTGAGTCACTAGCAGACGCTTGTGCTTGTCTCAGACAGCTATTAGACCTTGTGCATTGTGCCATCGCTGAACTGGCTGCATCCGCAGGAGGCCTAGCAGAATCACAGATGTGGCTGCAGTCATCAGACCAAGCAGCCGCTGAAAATGATGCGCTGGTAAAAATTATGCGTCCTTTTCTGCATTGTCTGAGGGACAAAATACACAATTGAGGGAGATGGGTTGTCATTGACTTTGAATCTATTACCATGCCTAGGAAAAATGTGGCTTGACTCGGACCAAGCACACTCTTCTCCCAGTTGATCCACCAACCCACATTCTGGAGGTGATTATCATAAGAGAAGTGTGAAGCTTTGTTTGGGCACCAAAATATAATTAAAAAATAATTTTATATTCTCATCTTAGTTGCTCGCAGTGGGGATAGAGACACCTCTATGCATTTCGTAGATGTCCGAGCATCGGGAGAGATTCCACAGGGAAGTACTAGAAATTTGAACAATTTTTTTCTGAACGTGAATCAGAGAAAGCAACTGTGTCTCGATGGCAATGGACATGTGGAAAAACACATCTGTCAGATTCACTTTCACAAACCAGTCCTCTTGCCATATTTTCTTTAACAATCTTTATTGTCGTGAGCATGCAAGCTTTTGCAAGTGTGCATAACTCAATTCAACTGACTCAGGTCTAATATCGGTCTGAAACCGAAGTAGCAGCTGTAATAACCGCAGCTCTTTGAGGACTTCTCTTATCGCCTGTTTCTCTAACAGAGAGGCTATTTCCTGTTTTAGAATGCACGCCTTCCAGTCAGACAAACCTATCGCTGAGGAGGACGACATGCGAATTGCAGTGTGTAACCTTTCTCTATCATTTTCAGTATCCAATCTGATTCTCTGGCTATCGAACGGCAATAGCTTAGACTAGGGGAAGCCCTTTTATTATGGAAAGGAGCGGCTTCCTTATCTTTATCATTAACTGGGGTAGTGCTACACTCTGTACCTCGGTAGGGAGTGAATGTACTTTGTGAACGTTTAGAGGTCGGGGGACAGTGAGTACTTGTGACTGAGGACTGGGCCGTGCTGTAAAGAGCAGAGCCGCAAGGTCTCTGTCTTATTTGCGGATTTTGGGGGAGTGGAGACAGGAGTTGTTGCCGATCCCCGTGGCTTTTTGGCACAGAGGGAAAACAGCAGTTCTTGGAGCCCCAATTGTCTTTTCAGCCCCAGGCGTGCATTAGGAGCGCTGAGAGCACTTCATAAAGCTCAACTTTAGGATTCGCTTTGGTCTGTGTATGTGGAGCCCGTGGTATCTCCTGGCCTGAGGGCAGCTTGCCTGCTTCACCTTCTGACTCTCACTCTGAGTTTAAAGGGGAGACTTCATCATGTTAGAAGTATTTTTGAGTAGTTCTGAGTAGGGTACATGCAGAAAAGCAGGTTCCTAGAGGACGTCGCCATCCCTAAAACTAGAGATGGGTGAGGTGAGTGTATGCGCTCAAAATACTGCACAGATGGTGCTGTTTAACAGTGCTCCATATGGCAGATAATATAAAGCATTTTCATCACCTCTAGCATTCAAGGAGAGGAGAGGGCTGAAATAGACTTACACACACATGCACGCTTACACATGCCTGTATTCACACACACACACACACGTGCGGGCGCACACACCCACACACACACACACTGAATGTCAGTCTTGCTTGAGATCAAATTACCGGTCATCAGTCTGAACAGTGGCAGAAAGAAATGATGCTGGCCCTCAATGCTCACTACTGAGGACACAAGGAACCTGCCTTGCTCCCTTGCTGTCTTGCCTGCAGGCCTACACGTCAGTGTAATTACACGGGAGTAAAAGCCATCATAAACCACAAGGTAATCCTGCAGTTGAATAGCAACTGAAATTTGTAGGGTCATGGTAGAAAAAAAAACAAATAAATATCTAAATGAGTAAATAATGAGATAATAAATTCAAAAGGATAATAAGGAATGGCTAGTTTGATTGATGTCTGCAGGAAACTCCTGTTTACCAAGATTCTCACCTGTGCGAGCAGAGCAACCAGCTAAGTAGCACGCAGGGTTGGGAAACAATGCTCGTCACCAGCTGCACCACCAGAGACTACGTGTGATTGGGCGAGCCTCCATGCACCACACAACTCCCATTGGCTGGTCGTTGAGCCTATTTTAAAAATGCAGCATGCATTGCGTTGCTGACTTCAGAGCTCTCAATGCCCATGTGAGCATGTCTCACAAACAGCTTTCTCATCAAGCTAATTAAAGTCAGTGTGTGTGTGTGTTTGTAAACACACACAACTGACTTAATTGTTATTTTTTGTTTATTATTAATTTATTTGAGGAAGACTTTACAAGATCAAAGGGGTTCTATTTGGCTATAAGGGCCCAGCGAGCCTGTGTCTGTGTTTGTCGTTGAGAGAGAGAGAGAGAGTACACTGGGGCTCAATCAGTGCCATGCATCCAAATCAAAAGCTTACATACACATTTGCATAAATCCACCAGAGAACAGGTGTAACATAAGTATGTGAATTGCTATGATGAAAGAATAGCATGGCAGGAGGGAGAAGGGGAGAGATAGATGATGGATGGATGAAGGGATAGAAAGAGATAGGATAGAAAGGAGAAGAAAGGAGATGAAAAAGGACAAGGGTATTAAGGAGTGTGTTAGTGAAACAAATTCAAAGTAAATTGAGGCAGATGGCAGAAATGTGCCGTAAAACTTCCACTCATGCTTCCTCTCTTCTCCTCTGGAGAATTCCTATTACTTCTCATCTGCATTTCACATGCTCAAGACAATCTTCCTCTCTCTCCCTCTCACTCTCTCTCTCTCCCAGACTCTCATCCTCTCTCTCAGTCCTTCGCTCTGACACACAAAAACACTGACAAATTTACATATGTCCATAAAAACACTAATTTTCACGTACTCCCATTCATTCACTCACTCTCTCACACACACACATACACACACACCCACACACAAACAGACAT
Source organism: Tenualosa thibaudeaui (assembly GCA_027481765.1). Lineage (NCBI taxonomy): Eukaryota > Metazoa > Chordata > Actinopteri > Clupeiformes > Clupeidae > Tenualosa > Tenualosa thibaudeaui. Next base: position 11,092,723 of record JAIFZK010000015.1, on the reverse strand, counting down.
CAACATCCCTTGTTGTCCTCCTCCTCTTTCTCTCTTCCACTCTCTCTCTCTCTCTCTCTGTCTGTCTGTCTGTCTCTCCCTGCAGAAAAGTGTGTGTGTGGCTGATATGAGATTCTTCCTGCATCTCACGCAGTGGCCCACAGGCGGAGGGCAGCAGGACAGAGTGTCACTGCCACAGCAGAAAAACTGTTAAGCAGATTTACACGCACGCTTACTCCACACGCACGCACACACACACACACACTCACTCACACACACACACACTCACACACACACAGCGCTTCAAAAAAGTGATGACATTTTCTCCGCAACTGCCAGCAAAGGGCTTAAGCCCAGGATGTCTCTCTTTGCCCTTGTTCAATAAATGGTTTATAACATAAAATCAAATGTTTCCCTTGAAGACACAGCCCAAGGACCTTAACACCCATGTGCATAAACAGTATTTGCATGTTGTGTGTTGCGTGTGTGTGTGTGTGTGTGTGTGTGTGTGTGTGTGTGTGTGTGTATACTTCAGTCTGTGTGACATTGGCTTTCTGACAGACAATGACATACTTGAATGTGGAAACATGACAATATGTGGTGTTGATTCCTCTTGAACTGCACATGATGTAGTTGTCCTTTGTGTCTTGAAGCAGGAATATTTGAAATATATGTGTTTGTGTCTTCACATCTGGAAACCATGGTGTGTGTATGTGTGTGTGTGTGTGTGTGTGCGCACGCGTGTGTGAGAGAGAGCACTGTAAATGTCTGTGTTTGATGGGAATATGTTTACTTTCAGAATGAGTCCGCTTGTGTAAAGACATCAAAGCCCAGATTGAAATGAATAAATAAACAAACAAACAAACAAACAAAGCACTGAACATATTGTGAAGCTTAACTAAAGACAGAGATCTGTGCTTGCCGGTGGACACAATCTCCCCGGCACACCTGTGACGTGACCCATGGGGACCCAGACTCCACATCAAACATCATTAGCTGCTTTTCTTCTGACAAAGTGTTTACAGTGTGTTTCTCAGCTGATAATTGCATTTGTTTGTTTATTCGAGGGGGTTGGGCTGAGACACACACCACACACACATACACTCACACACTCTCACACATACACAGACTCTGTATTCATTATGGGTGGATTAGTCAGTCAGCTGGCTTTAGGAGGAGACTAAACTACTGTGTGCCTATGAGTGTGTCTGTGTGTGCGTGTCTGTGTGTGTGTGTGTCTGAGCTGAAGGTGATACCTCTGATGGATGCATTACCTGCCCAGAAAAACATTTCCGACCAGATGTACCACACTAGATGGAATCAGTAATGTTAATCCAAGTGCCCAAGTACAAATCCCTTGCCACTCTGGTTTGGGAAACTGTCCAGGATTACTTTTTACCAGTGAAGGGCAAACTGTGATGGAAGCATCCTATTGGTAGGACATACACGTTTTTACGTGTGTGTGTGTGTGTGTGTGTGTATGTGTGTGTGTGTGTGTGTGTGTGTGTGTGTGTGTGTGTGTGTGTGTGTGTGTGACCAGGTGTTAAATTCAGATTCCCCTTGCACTCCGTCCTCTAACGTGCCCTGTGCGTCTTTCTTTATATCTGTTTTATGAATTCATTTGGAGATGATTTTCTGGGCCAAATGGCTGCACGCATTGCTCCAGGTGACTCTGTAATAGTAGTAGCTAATAGCACCTGTAGCTCTAGCAATTTGATCTTTAAATTTGTGTCTCCCCTGGGAGCGTCACACTCTTTTATAAAGATTCTTATAATCTCTCTCTCTCTGTACATGTGTGTGTGTGTGTGTGTGTGTGTGTGTATGTATGAAAACGCCATAGTTTGTGATATAAATGGACAGTGGATCTAAATTCCATTAGCCATCCCTGCAGATAATTTTAGTCCTTTTGTGCTCCTACTGTGGGCAAATCAAAGGCCTGGATCCATACAGTGGAGCACAGTGACCCATGGGACCTATGAGTCCCTGTCATTCCTATCTACAAACATACACATGACCTCACAACTTTCCATTTCCCTCCCAAAGCCTCTTTCTCTCTCTCACACTCTCTCTCTCTCTACTCATTCACTATGTGTATTGCTGTACTGAAAATTCTCTCTCTTACTGTGTGTATCTCTCCCTCTTTCTCTCTGTCACTGTATCGCTCTACTGAATACTCTCTCTCTCTGTCTACGTCCCATCATTTCACTCACTCCCTCTGCACCCGCTGAGTGTGCCGACATGCTGAAGCAAATCAGCCTGACCAACTTTTTTTTCAGAGAATCAGAGAAAGAAAGAGAGAGAGGGGGGGGGGGGAGCTGATAGCAACAGACATGGCAGCCTCCCCTGAGAGATAGATGACGAGGGAAAGGGGTGGGGGTAGAGCGATGGAGAGAAAGGAAAAAGAGAGTGATAAGAAACAATGGAATAAGAGGATAAGAAACAATGAAAAGAGTGAGGGAGTAAAAGAGAGGAAGGGATGGCGAAGGAGAGATGGGGGGGGGGGGTCCCAAACCTGGTTGATTTAGATGGATAGAATTGGCTGAGGAGTGGTGGCAGAGATGATCAGGCTTGCTGGGAGATGACCGTCTGCTCCACTCCCCACTTACACACCCACATGTCCACCCCACCCGTCGGCACTGTCCCTGGTAAGGCCCGATCTGCCAAGTCTGTCAGCTTCTCAGCATCGTCGCCAATGCCCCGCCCCCCATCTCTCCAAGCCTCAACCAGCCGCCTGCCTGCTGCATGCCATCTTCTGACAATTCTCATTTCAATCATTCCTCTGCTCTCTACGAGACCAATCAAACTAGTGCTACAAGCTTCCACCCATTTATCATCCTAAATCGTCTATTCATCCTAGATCCATCCATCCAATCATGCCTTCCTTCAGTCCCCCTGAGAGCACAAATAACACTATTAGTAATCAAGCAACCAGCATGTTCCCTGTGACTACAAAGCAAAATTGCTATTTAGCATTTGTAACCTTACAAACAGTGCCACTGAGAGAGATAATGGCAAAACATACATAATATCCAGATCATGAAAAAAAAGAAAAAAAAAATAGCTATGCATGTAGCGTAGTAAATAGTGTTTCTGACATTTAATCAGATATCATGCTGTGTATATTACAGTTCATGTTCAGTATAATGGAAGCGAAGCTGATCCCTATCTACCGAGTCCTACTGTGACAAGCTTATGTGCAGAGAGGTCTTGTCTGTCAGGTGGGGAGATGAGAGTGGAGATAGCTGCATACACGGGCCAGTGAGCATTGGGGTTTTCTGACAGGTTTTATTGGGACAGTTTCATTACCATATTTTTCTTTTTTTCTTTCTTTCTTTTTTTTTCCTCTTGTAGATTAAATTAGTTTGCGAACGTCAGCACTATAATGGGCTGCCGGCTGAAGGACAGCTGGCACCTGTAAGCCATCTCCATATGCACAGATTACGACATTAATGAGTCAAACCATCGGCACAGCAATGCACAGAATCCGTTTTGCATCTGAAAAGGCAACAGGTATGGAGCGTATACATTTTTAGAATGAAAACGGCTTAGATGCTATTAAGAAAACATCAGGCCATTTTATTGATTGCAAAAATCAAACGTGAATTGTATTTTGAAAAAAAAAAAAAACATTGTGCAAGATGGCTTCGTCACATCTGTCGGAAAGCACATCTGTGCTTCCAAACAGTATATGTGTGTGTGTGTGTGTGTGTGTGGTGTGTGGGTGGGTGTGTGTGAGGAGGGAAGTTGCAGCTGCTCGGCCCATAAACTAAACAGAATGAAATCCAGCCATAAAATGACAGCCTGCTCTTTCTTTTTTTTAAACAGGCATAGAAGGCTCCAAGCCGTATGCTGACCATACACTGTGAGAAGCAAACAAAAACAAACAAAACAAACCGCTCCATCAAAGTAATTGGCTTGACTGCTCAGACTGCTGAAGGATGCTTACATGACAGCAGTGAGTAAGGCCCTACATCCCCTCAGATGAGTAACAAAACACCCTTGGCCTTTTGGGTTTAGAATGGCCATAGCTTGGAGAAGTACAGAGATACATAGAAAGTCAATGGGTGTTGTGTTGGTCTTGATGTGGTAGAGATAGTTGCTCTATTCAGCTACTTTAATCTGGGGTCTATTCTACTCCATGTCACACATAGGCCATCACTATCACCAGTCGGAGAAAAACATCACATTTCATTTTACATTTACATTTATGCAAAGCGACTTACAACTTGTCAACTGTTCAGGGCCAGTCATAGAGTAGAGTAGAGTAGAGTAGATTAGAGCTGTGCAGAGCAATGTGGAGTAGATTAGAGCAGAGTAGATTACGGTAGAGTAGAGTAGAGTAGAGTAGAGTAGTAGAGTAGAGTAGATTAGAGCAATGTGGAGTAAGTCAAGTCAAGTCAAGTAGGGTTTTATTGTAGTTTCAGCCATATACACAGTACATAGTGAGACGAGACAACGTTTCACCGGGAAACAATTTGTGATACACGTAACTGTTAAAACACAGTACAGATACGTAATAGTGCCTACATACACTATTGCGGGACTACACAGATTCACTCACCCACTCACACACGCACACCACACACACAACTACACACGTACGCGTGCACACTCTTGTACACATATGTACATACATTACAACACAGTTGTAAACAATTTGCAGGTCAAAATACAGGTGACCTAAAACAAACAGGCTAGACAGGGCATGGCTTTTTGCAGAGCACTGTGGCTAGTGGTGTGATTTGTAAAATGAAGACTGTTCAATATAAATATAAATAATAGCAGCAAGGCTAGGGGTTATGATTAGAGTAGAGTAGTAGAATAGAGTACATTAGAGTAGTGTAGAGTAGATTAGAGTAGAGTAGTGTAGAGTAGTCATAGAGCAGAGTGGATTAGAGTAGTGTAGAGTAGATTAGAGTAGAGAGAAGAGTAGTGAGGTGGAAACACGGTAGAATACTGTAGAAAAGGAGTAGTGTCAGGATAGAGTAGGAAAAAGCGATGTAATGAGGAGATGGAGTGTCTGAAGTGTCTGGACGTGAACTAGTCTGCAACAGATCACATTCAAAAATAACTAAATAGCTCCATAGCAACACAGATATGGCCTCTGTTGCTTATAAGGTTGATATGCATTAAATTATTTCATAACAAGGAAAACACAGGGGCCTCATCTATATCACAGATTCAATGAAGAACTACTGGAAAACATAGTTTATACGAATAACCCTCTCCACCTTCAGTAAAGTCTTCAAGACCCAGCTCTTCCAAGAATATCTACTAGCCTAAATCTTCTGACTACCTGGAATGCACTTACAATGCACCCCTCTCTCTCACTTCTCTCTACCGCACCTTTATCACACTCCTGCGTTTTCTTCTCCTGCTTATTTCATGTCAGCAAGTTGCACTTTTAGTTAGGTTTTTAATTGTATGTCACTTTGGGAAAAAAGCGTCTGCAAACTGCATAAATGTAAATGTACAGACATTGCCCTAGTACAGAGTAAAGTATGGTTGGACTAGAGGAGAGTATACTAGTGCAAAGTAGAGTAAAGAAGTAGAGTAGAGTAGTGAGTAGAAGTAGAGTAGAGAGGAGTGGAGCTGAGTGTCCAATTCCCCCTGGCTGGCCTGTCTCTAACACATTTGACAGTGGGCATACTAAGTAACCAGATGGCCCTGATGCCGCTGACATGTCCTGATCCTGATGGATAACGTGCCTAAATGGGAGTTCTCTGATGGGCAGTGCTGCTATAAGAGCCAGCAAACTAAAGCAATGGGCAGCCAGTGAAAGTGACAGGCTTTCAGCTGGCTGCTCAACCAGTGCTTCACAGCCACCAGGCCCATCATCAGTGGGCAGATGAGGCAGATCTAGAGGCATTTGTGTCCTAATGGACAGATGTGTGTGTGTGTGTGTGTGTGTGTGTGTCTGAATTTTGTGTGTGAGTGATAAGCTTATTTTGTGCATATGTGAGTGTTGGTGTGTGTGTGTGTAATGTGTAGGAGATATGTGCAGGCATGTGAAGGGCTGCTCAGGGGCCCGGGGCACTCACCTCAATCTGCAATAGAGCCTCCTCCCTCTGCCTGAGGGCCTCCACATCTTCCTCACTGATCTCTGACAGGAAGGCCTGCTCTCCCTCTGTGCCTGCTGTTGTGCCAAACAACACCCCCTCCTCACTCAGCTCAGTGAATGGCGTCTGTGGACTCTACAATAATACAAAGGGAGACACACAAACACACACACACACACACACACACACAAAGACATAAACCGAGAGAAAAGATGAATCAAACGTGTTTTGTAACAGTACCAGCGTCACGTCACATTGACTCTCTCTGTACACAACATAATTATCTCAAGCTACAGTAGACGCAGAAGTTAGTAAGACAAACAACAGAGTATAACTCTAAAAGACATATTGTTATTAGGGGAGGTGGGAGTTTCCACCAAAAGTACAGAGCAAACTTCCCAGCATTTTCTCATTGTGCCCGACCTGTGAGTCACTGGCGCTCAGGCTAACAAACAGGCACCCATCATCTGCACTGCCTGCATATTCAACAGCAGACGCACATCAGCGCTCATCTCTTGGATGTTGTGAGCAGCTGGCGCTAAGCCACTGGTTGCGTGGCGCGGTGTAGGATCTGCTTTCGTCTGGGCGACACTGCTGTACAGATATGTGGGAGAGGGTCAACGCGAGAGCGGAGCATTGATCTGATAATTTTTCTAATTGCATATGTATGTTGTATGGCGGTGGCAGAGCCCCAGAGGTGCTTATTGTTGCAGCACTGCTGAGGATGACTCACTCCATCAGGCCAGTTACAAACAGAGGGAGAGAAAGAAAGAGAGAGAGAGAGGGAGAGAGAGAGAATCCTTCTCCACTTCACTCTATATAATTCTCTCTTGTTTTTGTTTTCCTTCTTTTGTTACTAGTGCTGGCAATTGATTGAAAAATATAATCATTTATAATCATTTCTGATATAATAATTAACCACAATAGAAAATTTAAGTGAATCACGACTAATCACAATTAATCACACATTTAAAGTTCCAGAATTCTCCTTTATTTATTTTTTTTTAAGAAAGAATGTCACATGCCTCTTGTTAGTGCAAGCTTCAGCAGAGAGAGAATCCTTCTCCACTTCACTCTATATAATCTCTCTTGTTTTGTTTTCCTTCTTTTGTTACTAGTGACTGGCACATTGATTGAAAAATCCACCTCCCCAACTCATTTATAGATCAGTTCTGCATATTCTAATAATTAACCACAATATAAATGCCATTTTATGAAGCATCTAGAACCGTCATTATGATGTTTATTCAGAATTTAAAGTTCCAGAATTCTCCTTTATTTATTTTTTTTTAAGATAGAATGTCACATGCACATAGCACACTTCACCAAATTGCTTTGAGTGGAACTGGCTACCCTTCGACCATGCAGTTGAGTGTAGTGAATTCCTTTGTCATGCTTATATTTGTTAACATTTCTGTTAAAAGAGACACTGCATATTTCAACAACTTTGCAAAAAATATATCAGAAAAATATCTTGCAGTGTGTGTAAGTGAGGAGGGCGCTGGTAGGTAGTGTGACATTGTGACATATGTGTCTGCAAGATTCATTTTTGAAAATAAAAAAAAACATAAAATTTTTACATTAACTACAGGTGTTAACATTGGCAGCACTATTCGTTACTTGTTTATATCTCCCCTCTTTCTCTCTCTCACATACTCTTGTCTCTCCATTTCTGTCCTTTCTTTCTCTGCTGTCTACTCTCTCTCTCTCTTTCTGTTTTTCAAAGCTGAAATGAGTTAGAGTGCTGTGAGGGCTGCAGTTGTGAAGTTGTAAAAGGTGGCCCACTCGCTGCAAATAGCATTGTTTATCTGCACATAAGCAAACCTACTTTGTCAAGAGGCACAGGCTCCTTCTACTGATTGCAGCCTCTAAAACTGAGCTATGTCTAAGAGTCAGCACTAGTGGCCAGGCCATTGGTTTAGGGGATGCTGAGGTAATTTACTGACAAAGCTTCTTTCCTTTCCTGACAGTGTGGTGTTTTTTCTCCCTGTTCTGCAGCAAATGAGGGGGAACCCTTCTTTTTAGAGAGAGAATCTGCATAAGTAATTGCTGACTGTGTGAATAACCTCTCATTGTCAATGGTTAGTTTTATGTTCAGGCCATAATACCGATGCGCATGTTTGAACCTCAGGCACATAGCCCTGTCCCCAATGCCATTAAGAGTATGATCAATTCAGTCAATGGTTTCAACAGATTTTTTCCTTTCATAATACACATGAACACAACATAGTCACTGACGCATGCACACGTGTGTGTGTGTGCGTGTGTGTGTGTATGTGTGTGTGTGTAGAAAAATATGTGCTGAGGGGGTCACATACTCTACATACATTTCAAAAGGTAGGAAACCTCAATAGGGAAAAAAAGAAGAAAAAAATGCTCCTGTGACAGTACCTTAGTCCAATCCCTGAGAGCCCCGGAATAATTCCCACTAAGAAAAATCCCCCCTGACAAGAAGGAACATAGAGTCCCAGGGGCAACTCCGAGCATAGAGATAAATCACTTCTAATGGGGGAAGACTTCAGGTTCAGAGCTTGTATTCATAGATTCCCATTCTCCTCTTACCACCACTCCTAAGTCAATAGGACATAATTATAGTAACATAAGCCTCTGTTGGCTCTTAAGTCAGCCATTCTTAAAAAAAGACCCTTGATAAAAACTCATTCAGAAGAAGTTAAGAATTTAAATCTCTGGTGGCACACTAATGGACTATTTACACTTTAAAAAAAGAAAACTTTCATCCACAGTCCAATGAATCTTTAGAGAGGTAAAAGTGAAAATAAAATATCTTTACTTTATCTTTATCTTTACTTTTTAAAGATACTTTTTATCTTTACCACAAACACAGCAGAATGAACACAGTAGCATCCAGTGGTATAACACAGCCTGACTGCAACTGTGTTTTGAGGAGGCCCATTGGTATGTAACATGAGCTGGTACAGCTTCCAACAGTTACAGGGGCTCTTGCCACATTTAGTGATAATGGTAAAGAGACTGTTATCATTCTATAAATTAGCTGTCATAATTAATGATGGTAGAATATGTCATCATTCATTAAACTGAGAGATTGTGAGTCAGTCTCATGATGAATGGCAGGAGTTAAACACACATAACCACATGGCAGCATCCCAGTCTCTCAGTTATTACTTTGCTAACACAAGACTTCAGACATTTAGTTATAAGGTGAAATATTACAAGGAGAAATCCGGTGTGAATCAATCAATAGCCCTGCTGTTCGAGGACACCCAGTGCTGTCTGTAGGAAAAAGGTGAATAGGGTTATGGCTAATGTCAATTGAATGGGGCATAGGAAAATGAAACTGAAAGTGAGTTTTTGTGCCCCATTCAGCTGGAGTTTGTTATTTGGTTTATGTTTCATCAGATTTTCTCATTCTTTTTCCTACCAACAGCACTTGGTGAACTTCAACAATAAGGATATGATTAATTCACACTGGATTTTCCTTTAAAAATAGTGTAAGATGTATTTACAGTTCAATTAAGAATCAAACATATTTTGGCTCAAAAGTAATGGACCTACTTTTTGACACTTTTTGTTTGGTTTATGCATTTACGTACCATATGACTCATTCTATAAGTAGGTGGATACAAGTGAACTGTTATTCATCAAATGTTGAGTCTTGTCTCGTGTCTTGTCGTGAAAACTGTTTTATTTTGGGTGCCTTTGAGGCCACAATTGCTGTTGCTGAGAGATGACATCCATGGCAACTAGAGTTTCAGAAGTGCGTTTTTGCATGTGCATGTGTATGTGTGTGTGTGTGCGTGTGTGTGCTTGCGTGTGTGTGTGTGTCTGTGTGCCTGGTTGACATGCAGTATTCATCATACAAGATGAAAATGTATGGTGAACACAAAGACATGAGCCAAAGAAAGCCTGCTTCAGTGTCTGTAGCTCACAATTCACCTCTGAGTTGCCATCATTTCAGACAGGAGAATTGTGCAGCATGCCTGATATAGCATTAGTGACAGAGCACACTATGATACACACCGTTTGTTTATAAAATAAGCTTAATATGGACGGAGAAGGTTTTAATAGTGGGAAAGAAAACAACTTAGCTTTAGGCTTATAGCCCTAATTACTAATAAAACGTGTTAGCTGTTGTTAGGTTATAATTAATTAAGTTAAGATAATTAAGTTAAAAAGTGGGAAAACTTTTAATAATAATATAGTATGTCTTATACTTGCTTTCAGAAATAATTACAGCATGTATGTATGTATAAATAAATAAGTGAGTAAACAAATAAATAAGATGCTACACAGGACAGTACAGGACTTTCAAAACCTAAAAATGTGGTGATGATATAAAGCTGTAGGGTGCTTTAAAGGCAGGCACACTCTCTTGTACAATACAGCTCTATACAGTTTTATCCATGCCATGTTCTGTGTGGTAAGTAAAAGAAAAAACACATGGATTGCAACAGTAATTTTGATGTTTTTTTTTTTTTTTTTTGGTCTAATGGGCCACTGTCCACTGGAAAGCAATTGATGGATAGTAGTTATTAGTCTTTTACAACAGCTCCATTTCCAACCCAGTAGCCCTTAGGTGAAATGATTACTCCTGAGTGTGGTCTGTTTAGCAGAAAGCATGGCTAATAGCTTGTCTACCAAACAAAAGAAGAACACAGTGTCTTGATCTTAATTTTTTTGTTGCTGTTCACACATAATCACATGCAATACTCCTGGCTTCACAATGGGACAAAGCCTAAATCTGGAGAGGGATGCTAAATGAACTCACCGTCGCCGACTTCCTGTCTTTCTGTGCAGGAGGGAGTAAAGCCCTTGAGCGGTCTGCAATTTTCTGATAGAATAGAGAGAATAGTCATTAGCATGCTAATATAGACAGGCTAATGCAACATAATAAGAGGAGAGACACACGAATGAGATAAAAATGTGGCCCATGCAGCCACAGGTAGCTTGCTAATGATAGCATCATGTACCACATCCAGAAAAAGTTGAAATCCTTGCTGTTTTTCTTCTTCTTCTTCTTTCAAGGGTTACCTTACTGTCAAATAGCATTAGAGAAAATGTTGAGCTGGTTGAGTTTTTTAATGCTTTGTACACTTTGTATGACTTTTTCCTGTCTACATACTGTATGTATGCTGTCCATCCAGAATGCTGTGGGAGGTTCCATTAACTTTAAATGGGCCTTCTGAACTTTCAGAGGTCAGTTATTTCTCTCACGCTGCAGAAGTATAATGACCGCTGTCATTGGCAACCATTTTTGTTTTTCAGATTGACATGATATCACTCCACTAGTTGTTGCTTGTTGTATCCACAGAAGCCACGGAACAGTAACAGATTAAGATGCTTGTGTTTTTTCTCGTTGTTTTGGTGTAGCCGTATCATAAGCTGGATAATGTATTGTTTGTCCTATCAGGACTTATTTCCTATAATGACTAGCAGACAATACACTATTCCTTATGTATGTATTTTGTCTGTAGCCTGTTTCAATGATAAAATCAAAACCAATGCTTGAACAATTTATTTCAGTACCAAACTACTATGTTAACATAGCATAATCATGGACTATTAAAATGGAAACCTTTTGGAAAGAGCTCTGACGCTAATAATCAAACTCTTGAAACTGTCTTCAGTTTAGAATGCACAGACTCTGTGGAAGGCTGAATGATAATCCATAAACAAGAACTCACAACAGATTCCTTATTAGATAGAAGATAAGACACTGTACGAAGAAGTTAATGAGAAGGTATGTGTCTGTATGGGAGTGAGAGTGTGTGGGAGGCTCATCTGTCTGCACCTTCTGCAGGTCTCCATAGCGCTGCACTGACTCAGACAGCTCTGTCTTCAGCCTGGTCAGCCGCAGACGGTCTTGCTGCAGACCAATCAAAAACATGGATGAATAAAATACAAATTAAAAACTAAAACAATCAGATTGATTTGATCTTTGGCTCCACAACCAAAACACAAGGGAATATAAAGAATGTATGGAGGCACTACCACTAGTGCTAATATTGTTGTAGTTGTTATTATACTGGAATTACCCTTGAGGAGCCACTGATGATATCAGATAGTTGTTTGATGAGTTGACTTGTGTTTGTGATTACTTTGTTGGTTTGTTGCTGCATGGAATGTCTGAGAGAGAGAGAGAGAGAAAGAAAGAGAAAGAGAGAAAGAGAGTTAGTTTTGCTTTAAGGTTATTCTAGAGCACAAACTTAAAAACAAAACACCTCCCAACATGGTGGCAACAACTTGTTTAATATTCCAAAGTCGGCTGCATATGACTGCAAACAGTAATGTATTTGGGTTGAAAGCAAAGCATGATGGTTTGAAATTGTGTCCATGATGGCCTAAAGAGGATGAAACCAAAAGGCAACCATGCGTCATCATTGCTTCCAGACAGATCTTGCAGAGCTAGGGATCAACCAGCTGCCTCCTTCATAGGTGGGAGAAAAAAATATGTCAGCTGGCATGGTTGAGAAACAAAATTATCCATTCTTTCTAAAAAATAGTCTACATCTGATAAGGAAAATCATTCGGTTTTGGTCATAGCTGTAAATCTCACATTGAGTCAGCATTAAAATATTAGCCTAAAATAATTTCATATATTTGCTAACTTGTCACTTCTTTGGACACTAAACCATAGTAAAAGAAGTGAACAGACGGATCAGTGATCTCAGTGGCAGGTGTTGATTTTTCATTTTCAGTTAGGTCCAGTGTCCACTGCGCTTACTCCTAGCTGACATAGCCACATTTATCTGATGAACCCAAACACGGTAACTTGGTTAGTAGATGTAGAAAGAAATTGTGACAGATATGACACAGTCTGTGAAACGAGACCATCCTTAAGTGCTCCTGGGCATTGTGTTGAAATTACTTTAAAAGTCAGTTATTTCATTATGTATGACGGCAACATACCTGGACTCCAATGTCTGACGGAAATACTATCAAGAAAGTATGATCAATTCTCTCCTGTGTGACAGATAACTAGCTGTCGCTTAATTTGTGTCATCACTCTTAGCATCGGCCCACATAAAAGTTTCTTACCACGTAATAACATGACACAGGAGATGATGAAGCTGATATGCATTGTTGTGTTTTCTCCAGTTAACAACAAAATCGAGATACATAGTGCTTCACATAAACACATAAAGTTATTTGATGACACTAAACTGAAAGGTAGCCAATGAAATGCTAACAGCTCCGGGGCTCTTCCCGGATGGAACCAGCCTGGAATAACCTCCATGACTGTTTTAACTTCCATGTGTATTCCTACCCTCTTGCACTAAAGCAGCCACTTCAAGATGCCAGTTTATGACTGTTGCAAGCCTATAGGAAATGCACTCCATGAAATCATATCAAGTGAATGACGCAGAATGTAAGTTCAGTCTCTGGGTGAAATGCTGTGTTTTTAGGGAGTCCAGTGTCCAGCACATTTCAGCAAGTCATAGGCAGACCTATGCAGACAGGCTCAGAGAGATGAAATTCCATCACTCACAGCGGATTTGTCCAAATGCACACAGCTGTCCTGTGTCCTCCCATTGGACAGATTAGGCCCAGCCAATTAAGTGAGTCGATATTAACGACTGTCTGACAGGAGTTGACTGCCTGTGCAATAAGTTCTTGTCTCACAAGCTCAAAGATCTCTGACACACTTTAGGCACCTGGCCAGCGAAGTTACCAGTTAGGAGGGATTTCCTGTGAGATGTATTTGTGTGTGTGTGTGTGGGTGTGTGTGAAAGAGAGAGAGAAAGAGAGAGAGAAAGAGATTAATTCAATAAAGGATATGAACATGCAAATATAACCTTGCACTAAAACACACACACACATGCACACGCGCACACACACACACACACACACACACACTTCACTTTCTCTCCAGAAGGTTTGAGGTGTGTGCAAGAACATTGATTTGGTGTCTGGCTGCAGTGCAGATGGGTCTTAGCCCTAAAGCCCTTCCACACTTCTCTTCCTGGAGGAAATGAGAGAGAGTGACTGCTGCCGCCACTGTTTCTCCCTGGAGATATGCAGACCTTGTCAGGAGCCCAACATGGACTCTAATATTGATTTTTAAGCTTGTGATGTCTGTCTGTGTGTGTGTGTGTGTGTGTGTGTGTGTGTGTGTGTGTGTGTGTGTGTGTGTGTGTGTGTGTGTGTTTGTGTTTGTGAGTGTTTAGGGATGGGTGGGGCATCACAGCCATCAAAATCAATGGTGCACTGGGAGGATTCAGCATGTCACTATAACTAAGTCTGGGGATGGGACTGGAGTTGGGGGTGCACAAGCAGTGGAGTGGAAAAGTACCCACACAAGGAAACAATCACAGGATCATCTGACAAATACACACACAGACACACACAGACACACACACACACACAAACACACACATGCACAGCTTGACCTGGATAACGATCTCCGTCATCTTTTAATTTTTTCCAGCAGGGAGATGTAGACATCATGAATTATTGCATTTGTATACCAATTGTGTCTTAGGGTGTGATTCGGCCAGAGTCACCTCTGCACACTGATACATAATGACTTGAAAGCATACAACCTCTCTGCTACACCCTCCAGGGTGGTTTACTTACACTGCAGCCCACCAGCGGGAGGAGAAAGCCTATTCAACTGAATTAAAGTACCTGTGTGAGTGTGAGGAGCAGTAGTTCTGTGTGAAGCTCTGGTGTGCAATCGGTGTGTGTGGGCATAATTACACGTACCAGGGGAGCTAGAAGCAGGGGGGTGGATGGGATACATGACAGCAGAGGCTCAAGATGGTGGGCGGCAGTTTTTTTTTTTTTTCCTCTCTCTCTCTCTCTCTCGCTCACTCTCCTTTTTTTAGTTAGCAGTTCATCTTCAGCTTAGCAAAGTCTCCTTATAATACACACACACACACACACACACACACACACACACACACACACACACACACACACACACACACAAATGCAACATCCATTCAATATAAGTAACACTAAAGCCTCTTCTCCTTGAGTTTTAAATCAATTATAAAGATCTGTAGAACTTTCATTGAACTGATAATGAGTTCAAAGTTTCTCCTTAGCAATTTCATTTCAGTTCTCCCATTTATGACGGTTAGTTAAAAAAGGCTTCTTTTTTAGCAGCTCTGAGCGAATTTCAGTCTTAAGAGAAGGAAGAAAAGATTAGTCACCTCTCTCTCCCCCCCTCTCTTTGTCTCTTTCTCTCTCTCCATCCCTCTGTCACAGTGTAAAATATGTGACTTTTGTACATCTTCCTTATGACAAAGAAAGCAAAAGCTCTTTATCTATTACATCTGTGGTGGTGCATCTTTATGGGATTTGACCAGGTGAGAAACAGTGACATGTATACATGTAGGGGAGATGTTGATGATCAGGGACATAATATAAATATATCAACATATATTTGGGCATGTTCTGGTCTTCTTACCCTGTCATTTTATTCCTCACTATCTTTTCTTCAGTGCATCATAGGCATTACAACTTGAGCAAGGCAAGAACTACGAAGCACTACACTGATAACAGATGACTTTTTTTTTTTTTCAACTTCAGTTGGACTGCAGCATTTTGGCTCGAAGTTAACCCTAATTCAGTTGGATCCAACAGACATCAGAGTCAGGCAAAATTTCCATCTGATCTGTCATGCAATTTGAGACGACAGCCAATTAGGAGACATTGCAATCAGGCTCAGCTCTGAACCAATCAGGCTGGAGTTCAAGAAATTTTAAGAAATGTTAATCAGCTGGTTTGCTTTAATTGAAACATGTTGTGCGAATTACCACAGTCTGCCATCCTTAGTTTGGCTGCAACTTGTGTGTGAAAGAACACCATGCACACACACACAAACACAAACACACACACACACATACACAAGGACTGTTAGTAATGCTGCTCTTGTCTGAAGGTCTTGTTTTGGTTTTCCTAGCAACATGTCCCTTTGTTTACATCTTGTCATGTGGTGTGGCCATGTGCTTTTGTTTATTTCGAGACTGCCATGTGCTTTTGACTCCACCCTCTTACTTCCTCTTACTTCCTTTTGTATGCTCACCTGTACTTCGTTTGTTCAGTTAGTTTGTGGCTATTTAAACCTTAAGGGCCTGTTTGTCTGCTAGATCATGACAGCTTGCTCCCTGTGTTGGCCCCAGTGTTTTGTAAGGTCTCTGCTCTATTTTTTTTTTTTGATGCTTGCCTGCTTTTTGACCTGACCTTGATGGATTCTGTCTTGGATTACTCTGCCTTGGATTTTGTATTGCCGCTTTGAAATTCAGACCTCTTGCCTCCCTTATGAGTACAAGACTGACTACTGTTTTTTTTTTAAATGTTGCCAGTTTTTGTCCTCATTAAAAGAACACGTAAATCTCTGAGTTGTACTGTCTGCAATTGAGTCCTTCTCAACTGAAAACCTAACACACACGCACACACACACACACGGCTGGCAAGTCATTATTTCACCTTCCGTGCTGCCACCTGAAGGGAGCCATGGAATACATAGCATTAAGCATCAGCGGTGCCACCCCATGCAGGGCCGGACCCCTCAGTCCACCCACATAGCAGCCCAGAGCCGCGCTGTTCCACTCCGCTCTGCTCCCCTCGGCTTCATCACCATACCGCCTGTGTTAGTCATAATCGCCCACACTGATCTCAAGGGTACACACACACACGCACACATATGCACGCACACAGAAACACACACACACACATATACACATACACACACACACACACTACATATATATACATTTATATATATATATATATATAAACACAGCCTTTCTGCAATGCTCGTCATGCTGATTGCATATGCGCACTGAGGGGGTGGTTGCAGGCTGTCCTAGTGGTGGTCAGTCTAGCAGCAGTGGTGCTGCAGGTGGTGGTGGGGAGGGCAGCCGTGGCTTAATTGCCCTCCTGCAGTGCGCTCTCCTGGGCAGGCAGTGGACCGTGGCTGGCTCTAGCCTCTCTCTGTCCTCAGTCCAGATGCACCATTAGGTCCTAGTTCTCTATTCTCTTCCACTCTCCCACTCCTTCCTTTCCTGCTGTTGCTTGTGCATTAGATTAGGCCAGTGTGTTGACTCACACAGCACTGTCCACATTGTTTGATTATTTCCCAATCAGATGGTGTGTTAGCCTTACCCGAGCTGTGCGTGCATGCAACAAATGCTAATACTTTTTTTGAAGGTCTACATGAGAGTGACATGAGCTTTTCATAAACATGACATGACATGTATCATTAACAATGATGACACTTCATTAGTGTTTATTACTGCTGTCTTTAAGTGTCATTCCGTTTTTGTAATGTAAAGTTGACAGTTTGGGATGCAGACATTACAAAAACGGAATGACACTTAATGACAACAATCATAAACATTAATGAAGTGTCATTAATGTTCATGATACATGTCATGTCAAGTTTACGACAGGTTTATGTCACTCTCATGTAGACACCCACAAATAAAGTGTTACCCAAATAAATAAATACATAAGAAAAAAGGACATTAAAAAGCAGTCACAGGGATAGAGTGATGTTGGGCGGTGTGCATGCGCGTGTGTGTGTGTGTGTGTGTGTGTGTTGGGGGTCAGACACATCAGATAGAAGATCTGAGGAGTCGGTGTGGACAAAAGAAAAGAGAGGAGTGGAGCAGAGCGGAGGTCTCGTCTGTGGTGACTGAGAAAAGCATGGCTGTAAAAGACGGGGTCAGCCTGGAGAACCCCTGCCTGGCACACAGGACAAAGCAAATTAATTACTATGCAAATGGAATGTGGGCAAGCTAAGAATCAATTAGCTAAAACCACATCTGACGTTAGCGTCTAACAATAAGATATGCCCAGGGGTGAGGATACGAGTGAGTGTGTGTGTGTGTGTGTGTGTGTGTGTGTGTGTGTGTGTGTGTGCGTGCATGCGTGCATGTGTGTGTATGTGTTGTGAGGTAGGGCTGGGGGGAAGAGATGGCTCTTAATCATCGGCCTGTTCTTTTTTTCCTTCCAAATCCACCAGTATAGACCTCACTCAGTGAGGACATTGTGTGTAACAAGATCATTGTAATTATTCTGAATACATATAGCAAAGAAAGAGCACTCAGACCACAACAGACTAATCACTGAGCCATATATGACCATACTCTGTTCAATGCACAGGGGCATTCACGCATTAACTCTGAGGGTCTGTGTAAAACCAAAGCACAGATGCAGATGACACACAAACATTGCTTAAACATCCATGTATTTCGTGATATAAAAGGAACAAAGATTGTCATACAAGAAACATGCATACAGTGTAATTATCCATTGAATAATGCACACGTGTGTGCACACACACACACACACATTCAACACATAAACACACACACACCAATATATGTTGTATGCACAAGCATGCATTTAAAATGTGTTTGGAAGACATGGTGTATTCACAAGCATGCACACATCACATATGATGGTGATGCTGTGGGGTTGCAGTAAATGAGCCGTAAACACAGGAAAGAAACAACACAGAACCACCCTAAGGGCAGCAAAAACATAACCATCGCAAGAGCAGCAAAACACAGAGCCAACACAAGAACAGTGGAGTCATCAAAACAGCTGTAGAAATACAGAACCATACAGACTAGTGGGGCCATTGCACAGCAGAAACCATAACAATGGAACCATCACAAGAGCAGTAGAACTACAGAACCCTCACAAGAACAGTGGGACCATCACAAGAATAGCAGAAACACAGAACCATCACAAGAACAATAAAGATAGAGCTATTGCAAGAGAAGAAAAACAGTCTGGGTAGAACAAATATATGACAGTATCAGCATGGCAGACACTGCTTTAGAGCTAGAGTCTGCACCTCCAGTAAGGTACCTCAAACAGAGGCTGAGATTTATGTATGAGTTTTTTCCTCTTCAGTGTTGTCACACACCAAGTCCACACACACACACACACACACACACACACACACACACATGCTGATTAACAATACAATGTATTACTTGCTGTTGAATAGATACATTTATATTTCCTAGAGGACGTTTCCAAGAACTTTAGCTAGGAAATGGCTAGCCTTCCCCTTCAAAGTCATTTGAAATGTTTCACAATCAGCTATAGATTCTAAATGTTTCAACACAACAGCCAACCAAATTTCAATGATCCCTTCATTACTCCTGAGGCAAAAAGTCGATTGACATGTGTACAACCCCACACTAAACACACAGGAATTACACATATACAGTCTGCTATTGGTAATCTGCTCATATAACATGTATGACACATTTAACATCTATGTGGGTTTTTAGTGAAGAATTTGGGTTACCTTGTTCTGAGATTGAGCATGTAGGCTACAGCATTGAGAAAGCTGTATAAGAGAGGGTTTGTGACATGGATTTCTCAAATAATCACTGAAACGTGCGCTGACACTAAAAAGCAAATTAGAGAGGGAAGAAGAAATGGTTTTTATGTAAAATAGGGGATTAATTCAGGCTTCTATTAGTCTTAACTTAATTTAGCTAATAGTATTCATAGTGCATTTTTCAGCATCCACTGGCAATGTATTTGACATATATCTTTTTTTTTGAATAATGTATTTCACAGTCCATTAATTTAGGGGGTAAATTCTTAAATAGATGTGGAATTAGCCTAATTTTCCTGCCAGATAAGTGGGCCTTGTCAACAGTTAAGCTATGCAGATTCTGAGTCGCCATTTTAAATTCACATATGTTATATATTTGTTTTCTTGTACAGACTGCAGTAGAGCTATTATAACTAGTTAATATAACTGAGTTATTATAACTGAGCGTTTGATGAGAGAATGATAGAATAGGAAGGCGTCAGTGTTTCATGGAAGTGACTCACTCATGTTTCATGGATGAGACAAATGTAGCATACCTGGCTTCTTTTGTCACTCTGAATGTCATATTACCATAATTTCACGATTTTCCATGCTATTATCATGTAATCACTATTACAAAATAAATCAATAACTTTAAATCAGACTAACATTGTCCAAACATTTTCATTTTGTGTATATACAGTTTTTTGTGTATTTATGTCAATTTTGGAGAAATTAAATTATTTTGTTCCATTAAAATGCACCTCCTAGAAAGACTGAAAGTAAGTAAGCATAAGCAGTTAGCTCAGTCACAGTTTGGCTTATTCACAAAACTACTTGGGTATGTATCTTCCAGGCTCAGACAACATAAGGTGTGCCTTCTGCGTAAACACTTTCATCTCCAGGAACCTGCAGACAACATAAGACCTTCTGGGGTCTCCAGGAACCTGCAGAGACCGGGGTGGGGGGGGGGGCATAGAAGAGAGCCGGGAGAACAGACAGGGAGAGAGAGAAGGAGAGAGACAAAGAGAGAGAGAGAGGGCTAGGAAACAGAAAGACAGAGAGAAAGAGAGAGGGAGAGAGAAAGAAGATGGAGACAGTAGGAGAAAGGAAGGACCAGGAGACAGAGAGAGAGAGAGAGAGAGTGAGAGAGAGAGAGAGGAGCAGGGGGGCAGAGGGAGAGAGAGCAAATATACAAGCAACAAACCAACAACCTGGTATCCCTAGAGAAAGTCCGGGCCGGTCGTGTCAGCTCAGAATGCTTAATGTGACTAACAAAGACAATGCCACTCAAAGGGTGTGGGTGAATAATCCACTTAGATCTGTGGCGTGTGCGCTTCCCCGATTAGGGAGCTGGGTCAAATTCAATTAAGTCGAGTGAATTCCTGTCAGCAGCTGGAGGGAAGGGGATCTGACCAGTCACTGTTTCCCTCCAAGCTACGATCAGATGCCTCTTATCAATGCAAAAAAAGAAAGGAAAAGAAATACATTAATAGAAGGGAAAGAGGGGGGAGAGAGAGAGGTCATAAAATAATCTCATCTTTTTTTTATCAAAGCGAAGCAATTTTTTAACAAAGCACTTTTTTTGGTGTCCAGAAAAATTCATTTTCCACACCATGGCAAGGCAATCAGCGGATGCCATCCTCTGCCACCTCTGCCTTCAACACCACCATCGTGCCTGACGCTCTTAAATGTGCCCTCTTGGAGCTGGCATCAAGTGGTGCCAAGCCCTGTCAGCGAGACAGGCAGGGGCATGTGTGTGTGTGTGTGTGTGTGTGTGTGTGTGTGTGTGTGTGTGCAAGGAGGGGCGTGGGGGGGTGTGGAGACGGAGGGGTGGATGGCGGTACTGGCTCAACGCATCGCCAGCGCCACCCTGCTGAGAGAATGGATGGCACGGTGCCAGTGCCTCTGGGCGATGCAGCGCCATCTGGGAGGTATGACCCCCAGACTGCTGAGGTTTCTGTGGAAACGCCACGTAATGGAATTATATCTGAAGCAGCCTATGCCAGAAAAAAGACAGAGAGGAATAAAAAAGTGAGGAAATGTTAGATGAACAGGTGGGTGAGTGAGATACGTGAGTAAAAAGATGGAGAGCGAGTGATGGAGAGAGAGAGAAAGACAGAGAGAGAGAGAGAGAGATGAAAATGGAAAGATGAGAGGAGTTAAAAGAGGTGAGATAGATGGACAAAGAGAAAGTAACAGATGAAAGTAAGAGAGAGAGACTGAGAGACAGGCAAACATGGAAAGATGAGAGGAGTTTAAAAGAGGTGAGGATAGACAGATAGAGAGAAAATGAAAGATGAAAGCAAGAGAGAGAGAGAGAGAGAAGGAGAGAGGGAGCAGCAAGCTGTGAGAGGTGGGCGCGGAGGATTAAAACTGACACATGGGGGGAGAGTGCGGTCAAGGTCAAACACGAGAAGAGATAAACAAGAGGAGAAAAAACACACACAGCAGTCAGGGTTGTCCTGCAGGTCAACAGAGAAAGAGAGAGAGAGTCTACAGAGAGGGCTGAGAGAAAGACAAAAGAAGAAAGACAAGAAAAAGAAGAGAAAGATGTTATCAAGAGAGTCTAGTTTGTACTGTCAAGTCATTTATTCTTTCAATAAAGTGTCATCTCTCTGGCTATCAATTCTTTAAACCTGCATTGCTAAATATGCAGAGACGCCGATTGACTTGAAATAGTCCCTCAATTCTTTTGAATCACTCCACACAAAAGGCACTTACTAACACAACAGTTCTATGAACACAATTTGGAACCACTGACTGGAGAGGCTAACCCAAGAACCATACCATTCCCAGGGGTGTTTTTCAGTTTACATCCACACAGAGCCAGCAGCATCCACACCCTGCATAACAATTGACATGTGGATAGCTGCCTGTTTTGTTCAGGAATATAATGCACTGTAACAGGCAGCATTTCTATTTAGGCCTGACTGAAGTTGTAGAATTAACAGTCATCAAATAATTTTCCATGGATTTAGAAAAAATGGTAATTCCTCTGACTTGTCTAAGTTCACTGTTGTGACTATTGTTGACCATTCAAATGTAATTATGTGTCAGTCATAGTTCCTAGACCCTTCCGCAAGATATTTATAGGAACTGTAGTCACAGGATCTACACATGGGCCCACGGTCCATGTATGTATGCATGAATGCGTGAAAAAAGGTTCTACGACCTGTGAAAAGTACAAAAAGCACTGCTGGTGGAAAAGAAAAGAAAAAATACTGAATTGCTCCCAACAAGCATTATTACCAACATTTTCGGATGAGTGTCAGGAAGAAAGAAAACAGATGGCCGCTCAGAGCCATGCGAATTTCACTCACCTGATCAGAGAGACAAAACTTAAGGATGAAATAATCACTGCGTATGAGCAGGGAGAGCGGCTGAGATGCCGAGATTGATGACACCCCAGTGGGGGGAAGGAGGTGTAATGCATTTTAAACAGGAACAATCATTTCAGATTGGCCACTTTGTCATCAGACTGGAATTTGGTAATTGCTGGCAGCTCAAGTTAAAGAGAATAATCAATATTATCTTGGACAGCAAGCACCAGTGGAAGAAAGAAAAAGTAAGCAGTCAAACTTTCAACAGCAATGGTGGTGGATGGGTGGAAGGGGATGAGAAGAGAGGGGAGGGGAGGAGTCAGGCAGGGAACTGGACTCACTCCCAAGATGCAATATGCAATGTGATTAATCTGGACAGTAGCCATTCAGAGACAGCTTACTTGTTGCTGGTCAGAGTTGAATCATCAATGACTTACAGTCAGTATACAGAATAATCTATCATATACAAATGCCTTATGTCATGTCAGTATTTTGGTGTGTGCATATTTAGTTTGTGTGTGTGTGTATATGTGTGTGTGTGCGTGTGTGTGTGTGTGCGTGCGTGTGTGAATAATTACTTGTTCGTGTATAAGTATATTCAGGTTTGTGTAGGATGCTTTTTTGGGCGTGTTTCAGACATATGGTGAAACTCACAGGTTCTGCCGAAGTTCAGCTGTGTCTCTAGATGTGCCCAGTGACTGCAGACTCTTCTCTAAGGCCACCACTACAAAGAGGGATGTGGAGAAGAGAGGATATAGGACAGAAGAATCAAGAGGGAATGAGAGGAATAGAGAGAGAGATTGAAAGAGCGAGAGGAAGGGACGTGGAGAGGTGGAGGCAGATACAGTGTGTATGGGGGAGAGAGAAAACAAGAGTCATTGAGGAGCTGATACCCATTAATAACTCAATGAATTAAAATTAAGGCAGATATGACAGAGACCAAGTCATGCAATCACAAATAGATGTCAGCATAAATTTAAAACACACACATATACACACACACACACAAACACAGACACACACACACACATACCCACCATTAGAGTTGATCTGGAAGATGTTGGAGGAGGTCTCTTGAAATACATCCTGCAGCTCAGAGGCGCTCACCTGTGTAGCTGACAGAAACAACACAAACTCCCTTTTCATCTTTCATCCATCTTTCAGGCCTGTCATTTATTATACATGACCCCTTCACAGCAGACACACACACTTCACTCTGTCAGTGCTGCTGATTGAACTTGCATCGACTCTCATCTCCAAGGACACCAGGAGTAGAAGTCAAGACAAAACACAAGTGAAGTGATGCCCTTTTAAACAGAAAATTGCCTTGAGGGTCGACTCTTTTGCTAGACCGCTGTGAGACTGTTTCAACACGCTAAATGACTAATAGTTTTTGTCCAGCCTGATTTGTGCTCCTGGTGAGAACCAGATGTTATAAACATGTGTCCTCCCTCAGAGCCATAGAAAGCTACCAGCTGAAGGCAAAGTAAGTAGAGATCATACCAAGTGGTGTGAGGGTCAGTTCTATTCTAACTACATATTTACATTTAGGAATTTCCCCAGGTGCCTCGAAACTCAATCCATAGCTGTCATGGGGAGAAGGATAATTTGGTGATACACCTGTGTTAGCTCATCAGCATCACTCAGCACCATATGCTTGTTCACTCATTTCCTCCAATTCTGAGGTCCCATCACTGGCTCCAGGTGAGCTATAGAATTGACTTTAAAGCACTGCTGCTTGTGTACAAGTCTCTAAATGGGACAAGACCTAATTGCCTCTCTGATATGTTTCAGCAATAAACCCAATCAGATCTCTCAGATCGCAGCAGAAAAAATGCTGGTAAAATCAGAACAATGTGTGGTGCTTGGGACATGTAGGGGCAAGACGTGAAAGCGAGAGTCTCCTGAGATTTTGACTAACTAACTTAGATAACTACTAACTCCTATATACACAACCTTACGTTGAAGAAACAGTTTGATAAGCTGATTTTCTCTTTAACTACATTTTATTTTGGGTTTTTGACACATGTCTAAGAGAGAGTCTGAGATGAAGAAGCCCAGCTGCACTCTGAGTGTAAAAGTAACATGGTGTAACATGGTGACCTCTGCTAATACCAATGACTTCGCAATGATGTTGTTGACAGAAATTGAAAAAAAATGAGAACACTTCAAAGAGGACATGGCTGATCATCAGAGAAACCTCAACATTCCAGCTGCAGGAGGATTAATGCATTCGTCAATAAGTGGTAAAGTAAGCTGTAGCGATTAAAAACAAATTATTGAAACAAACTAGCACGGACTGTGATGCTATGCTCTACTTGTGGACGCGGACGTGGAAACTTGTGGACAACATATTTTGGTGGACATTTGTTTTTGGTTCAATTCAGATCAACTGCGCTTAAAGAAGCATTGGGTGGGACAAATATTTCATTCTAGCTTTAACTCCAAAGCGAGAGGTACAGCAATAATAACACATTCAAAAAATTCAGTTCACGTCTTCTAACTTTATTTCCGATCCTCAAGGCCGTTATTCTATAGTATCTGGGAAACTTTTTCATACATTGGTATTACTGGTAAATATGTATGCTCCTAATTGGGATGATGCTGAATTTGTGCAAAGGGTTGTTTGTCAGCTGCCAGACCTCAGCACCCACCTGTTGATTTTGAGGGGAGATTTTAATTGTATGGATCCTAATTTAGACAGGTCCAACCCTAAAGCACAGACTCTCTCTAAAATGGCCTCTAGGTTCTCTGACTTATTCAGCCATGCAGCATGTGTGGATCCTTGGTGATATTTAAATCTCCACAGTAAAACATTTTCTTTTTATTTAAACATACATCACACTTACTCTAGGATCGATTTTTTATTGATAAAACACTTTTGAACTTAGTGGAGATGGTTTAATATTCTGATATTAGTCCCCATACTAATGGATCTCCATTTTCACCAAAACTACAGTAGCCGTCCTCAGTGGTGTTTTAACACCACATTACTGTCAGTTAACACATTCTGCACTTTAATTGGTATAGCTATTAAAACTTTTTTGGAAACTAATAAAACGGGTGAAACACTTAAAGCTTATCTTAGGGGTGAAATAATAAGTTATTCTTCTCATGTTAATAGAGAAAGAAAAAAGACAAAAACAGTACAGGAAGTATTCCACCTCCCCAAGCCCATTGTTCCATAAAGAGAGAATATCATTACAAACTCAGTATAACTTGATATCAGCCTCTGAAACAGTACACCTTATTTTGAGATTGCGTGGGTTATATTATGAACATGGGGAAAAATCAGGACGTCTCTTGGCACATCAACTTCCGTCTAAGTCAGCAGCACAGATTATATCTGAAATTGAAGATGTTACAGGGACGACCACAACAGACCCGTTAAAAATAAATTATATTTTTAGAGACTTCTATTTTGATTTGTATAACTCTGAATCACTGAAGGACACATCACTGTTTCAGAATTTCTTTAAAAACCGAGAAGTCCCCACCCTATCTTCAAATCAAAGAGGGTCTCTGGATGAACCAATTGCATTGAGGGAAGTTAGCTCTGCCATCTCTTCTATGCAAAATGGAAATTCTCCAGGGCCAGATGGCTTCCCAATTGACTTTTATAAAAAAAAAAATTCTGATCAGCTAACCCCACTGCTGTTTGTTGATGCATTGTCACAGGGCAAACTACCTGACTCCCTTAATGAAGCATCCATAACTCTTTTGTTAAAGCCAGGTAGGGATGCTTCTAAGTGTGGATCATACCGACCAGTATCTCTTTTAAACACAGATATTAAAATACTTTCAAAACTACTGGCTATACGTTTGGAAACACCATTACCACATATCATGTCAACCGACCAAACAGGTTTTATTAAAGGGCGGCATTTATTTTCTAACACAAGACGTCTCATGAATGTGTTATATAGTCCCTCATCTGATGATTCTCCAGAAGTTGTGGTTTCAAATGCAGAGAAGGCTTTTGACCGTGTGGAGTGGGATTTTCTGCTTTGAAGAAATTTGGTTTTAGTACAACATTTATTAAGTGGATCCGACCGCTTTACTCTTCCCCTCAAGCCTCAGTTATTACAAATCAAATGCGCTCCCAATATTTTTCTCTATCTAGAGGTACCAGACAGGGTTGCCCATTGAGCCCTTTATTGTTTACACTCGCCATAGAACTATTAGCTCTGGCCCTCAAATCAACACCTTCAATACATGGCATTAGTAGATGGGGATTGGAATATAAGTTGTCACTGTATGCAGATGATTTGTTACTTTATGTATCAGATCCACTGCAATGTATTAGTAAAATAATTTCAGTGTTACACAATTTTGGTCAAATATCAGGTTATAATATATTTATATATATATATATATATATATATATATGTGTGTGTGTGTGTGTGTGTGTGTGTGTGTGTGTTTCTACCGATTTCTATTTCAATGCATTCCTAGTTTCTTGTCAAAATCATTTTTTTGTCAAGTCAACAAACAGATATCTAAATTCATATGTAGGGGTCAAACCCCTAGGATGAAAAAGGATTTCCCACAATGACCAAAAACAGGAGGCGGGTTGGCTCTGCCAAACTTAAAAGTTTACTATTGGGCAGCAAATGTCCACAAAATAGCATACTGGAGTCAATCTCCAATATGGATTGGTGTGTATTGGAGAGCATGTCATGCACGTCATCATCCCTCCTTGCCTTGGTTTCATCTAATCTTCCTTTTGAGATTTCCAGGTTAACATCGAATCCTGTGGTAATATCTGCTTTGAAAATATGGTCTCAATTCAGAAGGCAGCATAACTTGAGGGAACCTTTTTTGACCTATCCTCCGCTGTGTAACAATCACAACTTCTTACCCACAAACTTTGATCACACATTTGCAGTTTGGCATAGAAGAGGAATTATGAGGTTTAGTGATCTGTATATAAATGGAACCTTTTCTAGTTCTGAGGAGTTGCGTTCAAATATGAGCTTCAACAAAAGGACTTGTTTCGCTACTTTCAAGCCTGACGATTTGCTAGGAGCCACAGGCCACAGTTTCCTAATCCTTTCTAATGAGTCTTTAGTAGATTTAATTTTGAAAGTTCCTTTTGGGCTGAGAGGTTTTACTGCACACTGTTACATATTGATTATGTCAATGGACAATGTCAAAGCTGGACAAGATAAAAACTAATTGGGAGAAAGAACTTGGAACTGAAATCTCAGAAGATATTTGGGCTGACGCTTTGAGAAGAGTGAACAATAGCATTTCTTGTGCAAGACTAAGTCTAATTCAGTTCATCGCTTACATCAGAGTAGAGCAATAAATTCTTCTATTTACACAAATGCAGATAGCAATTGTATCAGATGTCATGTGAATGTAGCAGACTTGACTCACATGTTTTGGTCTTGCCATTTGCTAACAGGGTATTGGTCTGACATATTTGTTGTACCGTCAAAATTACTTGGAGTCACTGTACAACCTTGTGCAATGATGGCATCATTTGGTGTACCGAATGAGGAAACAAACTTAACCAAGAAGAAACACAACATCATAGCATTTGTTTCTTTGATGGCGCAGAGGTGAATCTTACTTCACTGGAAATCAAATACGCCACCCACTGCAGCACAGTGGCTGAAAGATGTAATGCAAGATGTAATGCAAGATTAAATTTGCAATAAGTCACTAAGACAAATTTCAATGTGTTTGGGAACCCCTTTTGTCATACTTTGGCAGTCTCTAAGAGCTTCCAAAGGCACTGATGGACTAAATTAGACAATTTCAAGAGTCTATAGTGTTAAGGATTGGATCCACGCTAAGGCACACTTGGCTGGTTATACAGACCTGAAGGCAATGAAATCCTATTCATGTATTTTTGTTTTAATTTTATTTAGATGTTTCTATGCTTATGACACCCAAAACTAAACCTTTTATTTGTGTTTATTCTTGTCATGAACATGGTTATCATTATTATTACTATTATTTTTATTGTTTTGGTCCAGCAGGGGTCGGGGGAGGGATGGGTGGAGGTGGTTCTGCAGTGTGTTCAAAAAGATAAAAGACGAAAAATCTTTTGCAACTTTGCTGATATGTCATTGTCATTACCATTTATTTTTCAATAAAAAGATTTATTTAAAAAAAAAGAACAAAGTGTGGTGAAGCCGCCTTCAGCTACTATGCAGTTTAGCTATGGAACCAACTCCAAGAGGACATCAAAAAGGCTCCTACTGTCTAGTCTAGACTAGACTAAAGACCCAGCTGTTTTCAGATGCCTTCTGCTAACAGTTGTATCTTTATTTAAACTTTAATTATTTCTTACTTAACTTTCACTTCATCAGATTACTTTATTTCTGCTGTTATTAACTATATAATTTATTACTGAACTTTAATTGTATTACATTATTTCACTTGATATCATTTACTTCATTTTAATACTTAATTTGTTCTATTTTTATCACCCATGTTTTAATTTTAGTCACTTAATTTTATTCTATTATTCACTGTGCCTTTATCTTTGTAAAGCACACCGAACTGCCACACATGCATTGAATTCTGTTTTCTGTGGAAAAGATGGTTCCACAAGTGATGCAGGGTGTCACAGTTTGTCGCATAAAGTGGGCTCACTGATATACAGAAGCTGGTTGTGGTTGCTCTGGAATTAACACAAGGTTTAGTTGTTCCAGGGATTGTTTTGTGTTTAGTTGGTCTATTATTAAAACTCATAATTGCACTTCTTACAGCCTGAAGACTGGGTCAGTGAAGTTTGACTCGGAATCGGCTCTTGGAAAAGGGAGATTGTCAGTCTCTGTGTTTAGGTGTTAAACACATTTGGTATATATATATATATGTATATGTACAAATGGCTAGTATGTTACTAATTTGAATGTTAAGAAGGTGCTAGTTAATGGTGAATATGTGCACCCTAATCTAAAGTGTTATCAAGTTGGTATTTTTCATTAGTTTTATTTAGTTTACTTATTTAGTTTTCTTTTTTCTCAATCATTTTATGTCATTTATTTTTTTCAGTATTCCCTGTTCTTTGCCTTTATCTTGTAATGTAAAGCACATTGAACTGCCTCTGTATGAAATGCGCTATATAAATAAACTTGCCTTGCCTGCCAAAGCAGTCTTGAACGTTAATAGAAATGCTATTTAAAAAAAAACTGTTTAAGAGAACCAGATCAGTACTTTATACTTTCAGTGACAGTCAAGAGTGAAGGATACTGACAATGATGATGAGAAGCCTTCCTTATGTTCTACCATCCCGGCTTATTATTAAGTGTTAGATAAGTGTAGATGAGCCAAAGCACAGCGCTTGATCACAGTAAGTCGTGAACGGCCATGAGGATAAAAAAAAACAGTGCTTAGTGTTCAATGTCCTTATTACAATGTCCTTATCTTAGTCTTTATTCAAAAGACAAAGAGAGGGGGTCAGCAGGGGCATGAGAGAGAGAGACCAATATGGAAAGATAGAGTGAGATTTTAGAAGAGGGATAGCATGAGTGAGACTGAGAGAAAGAAAGTGATAGAGAGTGGTATTAAAGGATGAAGATGAGAGTTGAGGGAAAGAGAGCAAAAGCAGGCCATTTGCTGGAAGACATTATACAGCACTTGTGGATTTGCTCCCTGTGTGCCATATTGACAGCAAGCCTCTTCCTGAGGCATTCCCACAAAATGACTGTAATTGATGTTTTTTTTTTCTTCCTCTTCTCCCTCTTTTTCAAATGGCAAACTGACAGTTCATGACAAAGGGTATCTTGAGCTATGTGATAATACTCTATAATTAACTGATCTTTGGCCATGAATGCAAAATATGCAAGATGTAGTGTATACATAATAGAAAGAAAGGTTTGTTCATGTGTGTATGTGTGTGCGTGCATGTGTGTATGTGTGTGTGTGCGTGTGTGTGTGTGTGTGTGTGTGTGTGTGTATGTGTGTGTGTGTGTGCTGTCATAGAGAGAGGGCACTCTAAGCCTTCTGTTGAGTTGGCTTTTACTGCCAACCTCGGATTCACTGAGGCAAGATCCAACCAAACCTCTTCCAGCCAAACCATTCATTTTACGACCATGGTCATTACACAGACTTAGAGCCAAATGGCTATTTCCAACTCTCTGCTCTTATCCCAAAAAAGGAAGACATCCAAACCATATACTATTCATACTACATATGGTAAAGATATGAAATGCAGTCAAAATCCAAATAATAGTTAGCACATTTAGCATTACTAATATTTTGCAGAGTAATTTTTTATCATGATTTTTATTTCATAATACTCAAACGTACACACACATCAATTTGTCTTCTGCAATTACGTTTAGCTCCACAAAGAATGCAGCATATGTCAACCTTGCCGATTAAAAGCCATTTGTCATCAGCTGTTGTCTGAGGAGAAAAAAAGAGGAGCTATGCTAGGCTTCATGAGAGACAGAGGACTGTGTCATATTGTAATTATCAGCCCAGTCAGACGGGTATGTGGAGAGGAGAGGGAGGACTTTCATGCTGGGTCATTTATCAGAGGAGAAACCTGGTGGGTTCTGCCTAATATCAGAGCCTTCAGACACACAGACACACACACACAGAAACACACACACACACACACACACACAGACAGATACATACACATGCACACACACACACACATACACACACACACACACACACACACACACACACACACACACACACACACACACACACACACACACACACACACACACACAGTCACTCACTTCATGACAATACTCTCTGTCATTGTAACAGATTTGTGTTCCATATTCATACTTTCTCGAGCAGCCAGCACACACTCTCACAAATACTCCTATTCATAGACACACATGATGAAACACAAACACACATCTACACACACGATGAAACACACGCACACAAACACACACACACTGCCAAGAGGAAAGGTCACTCAAGGGCAGCATCTGACCCTGGTTTTCAGGATGAATCTGAGGTGATCATTAATATGCATCTAGTGCACTGTGTGCATATGTGTGTGTTTGTGTCTGTGTCTGTGTGTGTTGTCTCAGTGGCCATTATCGTTGTGCTGCTTTGGGATGCATTCATTGTAAACAGCATTTATGTCTATTTAGTCTAGTGCACTGTGCATTTATGTGTGTTTTGGGGTGAGTGTGTGTGTGTGTGTGTGTGTGTGTGTGTGTGTGTGTGTGTGTGTGTGTGTGTGTGTGTGTGTGTGTGTGTGTATGTGTTAGACGTAAACTGCACTTTTTCACAGCAGGAAAAGAGCTCTGTGAGGACCTGCACACAGAAAATCTTCCTCTCTAATTATTAAGTACACACACAACAACACACTCACACACAAACAGAGAGAGAGAGAGAGAGAGAGAGCACACAGAAACATACACAAACATAAATACAGATAGAGAAAGAGAGATAGAGTGAGAGAGAGAGAGCACATGCACACACATGGATGTATGCACACAAACACACACACACACACACACAATTTGGGGGGAAGGAGGTCCACAAACAGAAAAAAATAAAGTTATAAACTGAGTACAGGAGAAATATGAAATATTGTTTCAGGGGTGCGTTCCCATTATCATAGCACACAGTCCTCTTCTGTACTATGACTGTACGCTCAGATCACATCCCAAAGATGGAAAAAACCTCCCTTGGGGTAAGTGTGTGTGTGTGTGTATGTGTGTGTATCTCTGTGTGTGTGTGTGTTTACGTGCATGTTTGTGTGTTTGTGTGTGTGTTTCTATGTGTGTATGTATGTGTGTGTTTATGTTTGTTGTATGTGTATCTTTAGAGGTTGGCTGGATGCTCTGCAGGGTTTGGTCGGCTGCCTCCCGTCCTTCTGACCTCTCTGGAAGCGGCTTCCATGCAGTCGGCATGAGTCACAAGCCGGAAACGGGCATCCACAAAGTAACAGATGTCTCTCTCTCCCGCTCCCGCGCGCATGCCCGCGCCTGGCCCTAACGATAATCAGGGGAGGCGGGGGGAAAAGAGATCCTGCCGTTACCCCGGCACGAGAAATGGATGCCACTTTGGCATTCAGACATACTACTATTCTTAGCATCGAAACTGAAAACAGAACATTCGGCTTGAAGGAATCCTGCCTGCCACGATATA